>PVKM010009048.1:0-37678 GCA_004027735.1 Carollia perspicillata | reverse complement strand
CCCCCCACCCCTGTTTTTTAAAATTAGCTTATTGATACCTCTTCAGGTCATTTGTCTGTCTTTTCAGGTCATGATTTCCATCAGCTTTTTGTGGACGTGGAAGACCTCCATAGAGTTGGGCACAACTAGTTTTCTGGATCATGTTGTTGAAGTTTTTATTAAAACACCCACAGAGAGATGACAAAGCAAGTAACCATTAGTACTTTGAAAAGCAGAAGTTCAAGTACAGTCTTTGTGATTGTTTGTTTGTTCATTTGTTTGTTTGTTTTTCCCCAGTGTGGAACACATTCCATCAACAACCAAATACATTTATTAGGAGTTTTATAGGCAGCTTTTGCCCTGAACATTTTTAGTAATAATTTTTAATTTTCTAAATGCAATTTCATTGTTCTTTAGATGAGCAAGGCTCACTTTAAAAACATGATCTGTGAGATCATCACATACAATTTTGATTCTTGAGTCTTTGTGACTAGTGTCTTCTCAATATAGTTCAAAGTTTAACATAGCTGGATGTCCCATTATATCAGTGTTCCTGAAAAATAAAGTCGCCTCACCCACCTTGGCTTCCTTTTCTTTGTCTTTCTGTAAGTTGCTTTTCCTTCTCAACTGCCATGGTGCTGCTCAGAGACCCAGAGCAGCAAACGTACTCTAAAACAGTTCCAGATACCCGAGCCAGGATAGAAACTGTACCCAAAGAAATAAAGTGTTTTTGAAAGAAATAACGTTTAAAATCCTCTCTTGGAGTTGTGGCACTTAATGTTAGAACAGGAGTTTTTTCTTTTCTCAGACTCACTTTAAAATGTTATCCCTTTCAAATTTGATTTATGTAGCTGTGGGATGAAGGAGCTCTTTTAAATAATTGCCAAGAGGAAAAAAATAGGAATCAAAGTGTCAAATTCCCTAACATTATTTTGTATGTAGCCTTAAATACTTCTTAATGCCTGTGAGAAATCAAATATTGGTAATCTGTCTCTGTCCATTTTTCTCTTCCCAGATAGCTAATGACATGCATTATACTACCCTGACTGTGTGTACCTTTCATTTCACGCAAAGCCTTTAATCCTTCTCTTTTTTAGATAAAATGCCATAACCATAGTGTAGTAGGTTAAGATTGATTGACAAGTGCATATAATTATGGCTTCAATAGTGGAGTATGTTTTACAGTTAAAAAATGCACAACCTTGAAAATAAAGAAGTTGTGCCCTTTCTCTGGGATAAAAGGATCATATCAAATTGGTTCATTTCTTTGCTGGAATGAAATAAAAGATTTCCTGTAACAAAGAACACCACCCAAAAGGCTGCCAGAAGATCTTTCTTAACTAGGCAATGCTTTGCCAATAAGAAAATCAAAAGAGATAAAAATGGAATTTTAGGAGTTTGTCTCTTTTACTTCACTTCCCATTCATAGTTCATACATAGTTAGGAACAAAGAGAGACAATAGCAGAAAAGTGTAACACTCAAAAACCTAAATTTATAAAATGTATAAAAGGATAGAGTTTGTAAATTAAAACAAAGGGTCATTATACTAGGTTAACCAGGCTTCTCTTACTTCTGGCCTCAGACACACGAGAACTCCCTGCTTCATTCCTTTAGTTTCAGTATTCTGTTTCTATCTATTAAATACGAGATTATTTATGGATTTAGGATGTTGTGTTAAAATGGGATTAAATATACTACTTGGGAATCTCAGACCTGGGTAGTCAGTGAGAAAAGAAAAAGTCTACCTATCCAATGGCAGTCCCAGTGGCTGTATACAGATCTAGAGGCCTGGGTCGTACTTGCTCACCCACTTATTAAAGCATTAATTGAGCACCCACTATAGACCACGCATCACAAGACTGTATATCAACCCTCTGTACTTACCTACTAGAATCTCACTGTGTCCAGTTTTTGCTGGGCTAAGCACCTTTGTTTGCCTGATAATACAATATTCCCCCTTATCTGCCCACACTATGTTCCAAGACCCCCAGTGGACACCTGAAGCCATGGAGAGTACCAAATATATTATATTATACATATAATTTACTATTATTTTTTCTATACAGACATACCCATGATAAGTTTAATTTATAAATTAGGCACAGGAAGAGATTAAAAACAATAATAAAATAGAAATATTATAAAAATACACTATAATAGAACTTATATGAATATGCTCTCTCTTTCAAAATATCTTATTTCCCTGCACTCAGCCTCCTTACTGTGATTATGTGAGATGATAAAACATCTACATGTTGAAATGAAGTGAAGTGAATGGCATAGGCATTACGACACAGTATAAGGCTACTCCTGTACTTTGGGGCCACTATTAAGTAAAATAAGGATTACTTGAACACAGGCACTGTAGTACCTACTGCCACATTCAATCTAATAATGGAGTCAGCTACTAAGTGACTAACCAACAGGCAGGTAGTGTGTAAAGTGAGAATACTCTGGGCATCGTGATGATTCACATCCTCAGCAAGACAGAGGGGAAATGGTTGCAGAATCTCGCCATGCTACACAAAATGGTGTGCAATTTAAAATGCATGAGTTGTTTATTTCTGGGTTTTTCTACTTAATACCTTTGAGCCACAGTTGACCACAGGTAACAAACTGTGGAAAACAAAACCATGGATAAGGGGAAACTACAGTGTAATTTTAGATAATTCAGCATTTTAAACCCCTGAATATTGTGGGTCAAGAGAAGAATGTATTAGGCCTAAGAGTACTTTCATCCTGGAGACCATTCTTTTATGCAAATGTCTCAAAACCCATGAAAATATAATTCAGCCACATCATGCCCTAAGAAGTATTTAATGACTTGACATGTCTTCCATCTAATAAGAAAGGAGGGTATATAGTAGAGTGCAAGGAATCAATAAAACTATTTTGCAACCTTTAATACTTTATCTTGATTATCAAAATCCATTGCTGTCATTTCACCAATCAGAAAACAGCATGCATATTTCTAGTCAAGATGGAGGCAAAGGTAAACATAGCTTGTGTCCTTGCACAATCACATCAAAATTACAACTAAACTACAGAATAACTATCACTCAGAATCATCAGAAATTGAGTTGAATGGAAGTCCGACAACAACAGAATTAAAGAAACCACATCCATCCAGACTGGTAGAAGACACAGAGACACACAATGGGCTGTTCCCACACCTATATATGGTGTATAAAAATTCAGGAGGGATATTTTAGGAGTGAGGGGTTCCAGGCCAGGGTTCCAGTGACAAAAGATAAGCCCTCATAACTTCTGACTGTAAAAACCAGTATAATTTGTGTCAGTGAAAGGAGCTACTGCATGCCCAAGCAGTTCCTCTTAAAGGGCCCACATCCAGACTTACTCAGACACACTCCTTCTGGGCTCCAACATTGGAATAGCAGTTTGAAAGGCACCAGCAGCATACAGGGAAGAAATGAAGCATCTGGCATCAGGGCGAGAGCTGGTGGACAGCTTTCTCCCAGACAGAAAGAAGGGCAGAGTCCACTGTTCCTTTTTTGAGCCCTCCCCCTACAGAGCCACAGAACCAGCAGGCAGGTGCCATATCTGAGACTCCAACTACCTGGTTTACACAGTTAGCCCTGCCCTGGTGAATAGCTGAGGCTCTGTCCCACTGCTATTACAGTGCACTCAAGCTGTTAACAGTAGCTTTTTCATATGAGTGGCTGGTCTCCACTCAGGCTTCACATCTTCCTAAATACTATCATACAAGCAACAGCTGGCCTCAGCAAGCCCCTAGCCCACAAACCTCTGGTGATGTTGCCCCAGGCCTGGCACTAGCAGCAACCAGCTTGGATCACAATTTGGCTTGGCATTGAAAACTCCAGTCCCAGCGCAGGTAGCAGCCATGTACAGGTTGCTTTGTAGCTCATGCTGGGTGACTCTGGAGCAGAACACAGGCAGTGGCTGACCCTGGACTGCACCATCTGGGAAACCTGAGAGCTAGCTACATACTACATTGGAACACCACCACCTGCCCCTGAACAGCTGATCCTCCATGGAAGGTGGGGGTTTGGTGGTCAGTGGTCACAGCCAGTCCTTGCAGCTGACTGGCCTGGATAAATCCCTCCCTTTGGCCTGCCAACAGCAATCAAGGCTCAACTACAACAGGCAGGTGTACTCAGCCATAGAAAGGATGTACTTTGAGTACCCATCTTGGGTGATAGGGGAAGCTGTGCCATTGGATCCTACAGGACTCCTACTACATTAGCCATGCTACCAAGACAGGGAGTCATAGCAGCTCTACCTAACACATAGAAATAAACTCAGGGAGGCTAACAAAATGAGGAGACAAAGAAACATGATCCAGATTAAAGAACAGATCAAGACTCCAGAAAGAGAACTAAACTAAAGGAGATAAGCAATTTATCAGATGCATAATTCAAAGCACTAGTTATAAGGATGCTCGAGGAAATTAGTGAGGACTGCAGCAGGATAAAAAAGATCCAGGCTGAAATAAAGGACATACTAATAGAAATAAAGAATAATTTATAGGGAACCCACAATAGAGTTGATGAAGCTGAGAATTAAAGCAATGATATAGAACAAAAGGGAACAAAAAAACTATCTGAACAAGAAGAAAAAAATAATACAAAAAAAAAGGAAGATAGTGTAAGCAGCCTCTGGGACAACTTCAAAAGGTCCAACATTCTCATTATGGGGATGCCAGAAGAGAAAAGAAAGAGCAAGAAATTGGTAATCTTGTTGAAAACATAATGAAAGAAAACTTCCCTAATTTGGTGAAAGAAATAGACATGCAAGTCCGGGAAGCACAGAGAGTCCCAAACAAGGTGGGTGCAAATAAGCCCACACAAAAACACATCATACTTAAAATGCCAAAGGTTAAAAATAAAGAGAGAATCTTAAAAGCAGCAAGAGAAAAGCAGTTAGTTACTTACAATGGAGATCCTATAAGTTTGTCAGCTAATTTCTCTGAAGAAATTCTGCAGGCCAGAAGGGATTGGCAAAGTCATGAAAAACAGAGATTTACAGCCAAGATTACTCTATCCAGAAAGCTACCATTCAGAATGAAAGGGCAGATAAAAAGCTTCCCAGTCCAGAAAAAAACTAAAGGAATTCATCATCACCAAACCATATATAAAGTGTTAAAGGGATTTATTTAAAAAAAGATCAAAGCTATGAACAATAAAATGGCAATAAACAGATATTATCAACAAATGAATCTAAAAAATAAATGAAGCAAACAAGAAGAAGGCAGAATCATGGATACGGAGAACATTTTGATGGTTGCCATGTAGGAGAGGAGTTTAGGGGAATGGGTGAAGAGGTGAGGGGATTAAGAAGTACAAATGGTAGTCATAGAATAGCCATAGGGATATAAGGTACAAGAGATGGAGTAGCCAAAGGATTTATACACCTGACCCATGGACAAGAACAAATGGGTAGGAATTGTCTGAGGGAGTAGGGATGTTGGGTGGAAGGGAGAAAAGGGGGGAATTTGAGACAATTGTTAACAGCATAACCAATAAAAAATAACCAATTTAAAAGAGAAAATAGAAAATCATATACAGAAGCAACTAGAGAATACTCTGCATAATTTGAGAGAAAAGAATGGTCCGGAATCTTAGGCATTTGTCCAATTAAATCAAGGCTTGGTGAAATCTCTCAAAAAGAGGCAGAGGAGAACTGGAGGTAAGAGGGAGTCAGAGGGATGGAACAACTTGCATGGACAGAAAGCTAGAGTAGTGGCAAAAAGAGAAGGGATGTATTGAAAAAGAAAATAAATGCTAAACCTGTCTGTAAGAAATGTGTTATGTTAGCCATAACAGCAATCGAAGGAAAGATGACTTGGCATTATTGGCATGTTTTAATGCTAATAAGTCAGTGATGATGATGAATAGGACTGCTAACACAGTCTGGCACTGCTGCCTTGGTTCAGACTGAGTTAGCAGTTTTACCCACCATTGCTTTGGTAACATCAGTGCAAATGTCAACATAGTGAAAAAGATAAATAATGCTTTAGTATCATTATGGGGAAAAGGTTTGATTTTTCTGATCCCCTGGAAAGGTCTCTTGGGGACTCCCAAAATGTAAAGACTTCACTTTGAGAAATCCTGCATATATTTTATTTTATGATCCATATGATGATCTCATTTTCAATCTTCATTAAAAGGTGAGATTTCTCACGGTTCTCCAACTATGGCTTGCCACTGGGGTGAAAAAGGTAAGGTAAGGAAGAGGTCCTATTGTTTTCCTCTTTCTAGCTCACTATATTTCCCAAAGGATAACAATTGTTTTGGATGATGCCTTCAGAACTAGAATGTTGGTGTAGTGCTTTCTGTGTCTGTCTCAGGTTCAAAGCTTGCACAGATGACTTCAAGGATTCTTCAGGGACCCTGCTCCTCACAGCCAGAGACCGTCCACCTGAAATCCCTTTGATGAACTGCATGTGTCTCTGTTCTTGCAGGTCCCTTCTTCTTTTTACAATCTCTACGATTCTAGTTTAGTTAGCTTCAGCTTGTCACTGGCCAGGCTATTTATCCCAGAATTTGGTAACGTTCCAGTTTGTTCCCCATCCTAAAGGATTTGTTGTCCTCTTTCTAAAAAATTTCCTCATATATTTGTGAAAGAGTTCTGAGTTACAATAATATAAATGTTTAGCAAACCTAATGTCCATATAATACCAATCAATTATAAGCTATGTTAAGAATATCATTATGTTTAGCAAGATACACAGGGGGGTCCAGCACAAATAGCACCCCTAATAAATGTATATAACATTTAGTAATTATTTAATAAATAAGGAAAAACAAATGTATATAATATTATAAATTGTATACATTTACAGATGACATTTTAGGTGAAATGTTCAAATTGCTGTCCATATCTCATGTGAGATAGTCACATACTCCACCAATCACCTCAATGGTGTTACTTCTGTCAGCCTCTGTATTTTATTGAATCACTGCAAATAGTCTTAGAGTTCCTTGAGTAATCATTTACATATGCAACCTCTGACCTGGCCTACAACACTTGAAAAAATTCACTATCTTTATAGTCAATACAATTCACTATGACCAAGTTGAATACTGAAAAATCAACATCTTTTGTTAGAATGATCAAAATATTTAACCACTGTTTATGTTTCATCGCATTATAACAAAGCCAGATTGTTTACACTTACATTATCTACACATCATGTATGTATTTTTTCATAAAATTATGTTTATATCTATACATATGAGGGTGGACCCAAAATCCAAGAATTCATTTATAAAAATATTGTGTATTTATACTGAAGTTTAAACTTCAGTCACCCTCAAAGGCCTCTCCATTTGATGCAATACACATATTGAGATGTTTTTACCACTGCTCAAAACAGTTTTTGAACTCATCTATTTTGATGCCTTCTAGTGCTTTTGCTGTGTTTTGTTTCCCCTCTTCCACATTGGCAAAATGTTTCCCTTTGAGGGTTTTTTTCATCCAGGGAGACAACAGAAGAGTCAGGTGAGATCAGGTGAATAGGAAGGGTGGAGCACAGGGTCATGCCATTTTTCGTCAAAACTACTGAACACTCAGCACAGTGTGGGCAGATGTGCCCATAAATCACCTATCATGAAATGGGCAAATGTGTTGAAAGAGTCTTCAAAAAAAATTCACTGAGCCTCTCACTACCTCTCACAATAATGCCAGCTGGTACACGGCTACAGATGGATTCCTACAATACTCACCTAGTGGGGGAAGCCTATACCACAAAAGGCCTTGCCTACAAAAGACAATTTGTTTTTTGGGGGGTCCCCCTCATATACAATTATTATTTCATATAATTACAGATTTTATGGTTGAGCCCAAAAGGTTTTAGCCTATTTTTAATGAAGTTTACTCAGAAAAATTGGCTACATACTGAACTTGTACCACAATCTCAAACAAATATTTCAGCAAGATATATGAAAACAGTGATTATATACTTCAAGTAGATCAACCAGTAATGTGTATTCATTGAAGTTTAGCAATAATATAGATCCTTAGCCCTGATGGGGTGACTGAGTTGGTTAGGCATCATCTCACAAAGCGAAAGTTTGCCGGTTTGATTCCCAGTCAAAACACATGCCTGGGTTATGGGTTCATTGCCTGATTGAGGTGCCTATGAGAGGCAGCTGACTGATGCTTCTCTCCCTGTCTTTCTCCCTCCCTTCCCCTCCCTCTAAATATAAATAAACAAAATATTTTTAATAAATAAAATAATATTAATATAGATTCTTACCTTTTATAATATTACTAAATCTCAATGGAGTATTTTAAATAATTAATTTTACTTACATTAATATAAATATATCTCAACACATTTAATTTAAATGCCTATTTAAGACTTAATTTAAAGTTCTGCTCTCTAAAACGTGTTGCTGGACCATACAAATTCTTAATGCCAGAAATGATTTGTACTTTAATATCCTCAGGGAGAAAACAAATAAAAAGAAAAATGGATCAGCACATCCTTAGTTGCTAAACCGTTATTTACTTACTAGGTTTAGTACACAAGAGGGATATTGTCAGAGTGCTCACTGCCGCGATAAAATTAAATCACATCAGCATCTTTCACACCCGACAAAAGAAATATGTAATGCACAGAGAACTGTACTTCTTTTTAAGAAAAAAAAATCACCTTCTTAGCTCAATAGCTACCTTAATCTGGTGATTAAATTCCAAGGATGAGTGATCTTGAGCTGCCATAAAAATACAAAGAGTATCCATATATTGGATTTTATTAATCTTCTGATTTTGACTGCCTTAGTTTTATCCTTGGAATAAACTAGGAAAGTCCATTTATGCTTACATTCTAAAGCATAATTACTATGATTAAAAAGTTGTGGTAACTTATGAGCTGTAAACCTGGTAAATTATATCCAGCCTGTAAGTAGAACTAATTATAAAGCTGTTGCTTGATTAAGGTGTTTATACTAAAGAGTATTAAAGGGATTAGTCCAAAGCTTTACATCCTGCAGCACAGAATTAATATGCAGGATTTAAACACTCAAATTAATTCAGGTGCAGCAAAACAATTATATGAAATAGGAGCACTCGACCCAGCTAATGACCACACTAGTCCACCAAGCTAATTTATAATCATGTACTTATTGACCTCTCTGCATGTTCACAGAAGGACTGTTCTCAAGCTAATTCCTGCCTGCAAGCCACTGGCATAGCCCTGTATCTAGTCATCATAGTGATTAGTGCCTGGCAGGAAACATGGGTGCTAGTCCCTACTCTCATTGCAATTTCTGTCATAACAGAACACCTCATCTTGCAAGAAGTTCCATGTAAACCATAAGCCCTGTATCGTCGTCACCATCAGGACGAACCATCTAGTAGGAACTTACTGTGAATATTTCTAGTCTCTTCACTGAACAGTCTAGCTGTGCTCCAAACCTGACCTCTGTGAATTTATCAGGTCATTGGGATAAATAAAGGAAAAAGATATTGGGTCAAAATAACAGCTAGTCCAGTTTAATGTTTAAGATTCCTATACCAGACAATTAAGCTAGTCAAACAACCTCCCAGTCCATTGCTTAGCTTTCTCTAAGATTTGTCCTGAGGTAAATAAATGCAGTCCAGGTCCCCTGGGGTTTAATTCATTCAATTTTTAGCAAACAATTATTAAGTAAGAAACACACACTTTTGCAGGAAAGAACAATAACCGTATTTTAACTGCATCAGATTCGGAAGAGTCTGGGCCTGAGAGAGGCGTGAAGAATGACGAGAGCCCGCGCACAGGAAAGCTGACACCAGAGGCAGCGCTGGTGTCCTACACCAACACGGGATGGAGAGCCCAGAGGCCTGGGTCGGACACTGAGTCCTGCTTGTCTTGCTATTTGTGTTGGTTTAGACAATTGCCTTAATGTACCTGTGCCCCACTGATGAAAAATTTTATTTTTTATAGATCTGTAGACCCCAAGAAGAAATTAATTAAAATGAGCCTGTAGGAGGGAAAGTGGTGGTGGGAACATGGAGACAACTGCACATGAACAACAATAAAAAAATATATAAAAAAGTAAATAAATAAAGATAAAATGAGCCTCGAGAAGGAATTTATCTGCTTCAAGGGTCTCCCCATGGTCAACAGAGGGCCCAAATTTTATGAATAATAAGAGTCTAGGGGCCACTGGGTGACGGGCTCCTCACTACCGGGTAAGCCAGAGAACCTCAGACTGGACTCTTGGCTTCCCACACTGTGTCCCGCTTGTTTATGCCATCTGAGTCGACCACTCGCAGGGAAACTCTGGTTTTGTTTTTCTACCAACAGACTGAGACCTGCCCTGTCCAATCATAACTGCATAATTTGATACCTCATTTACATAAAACCAACGTAATTGACAATCTGGGTGAGAATTTTCCCAGCAAAAGGCAGCTTCAGTGGAAAACAGTTTAGGTTGCTACCTGAATCTGTCCCCCAGCTACAGCTCGAATAAATGTTTATCCTCTGTTACAGTCTGAGGTTAATTTTGGTTTACATAACAAAATTATTGAATTGAAATGAGAGCTAATATATTGTACACATATAAAGGATCATTCTTGCTATCAGTGGGCATCCCACCAAAGATGAAGCTGGCAAGTCATCTACTAAGAGAGACTGCAACTTGTCTAACTTCTTAATATTTGTTTGTTTGTCTTGCTTTTGTTTCTTTACCTACTCATTCATCCATTCATTCAGCTGCTTTGGCCAGAAACTCCTCTCTCCTGACAGAGAGTAACACAGCAAGCAAGAATGAAACATTTATCTTTTCTCAGTGGAGGATACTTATTTTTTTTATTTCAATTTTTAAAATTTTATTTTTCTATTACAATTTACACTCACTATCACCTTGTATTAGTTTCAGGTGTACACCATAGTGGTTCGACAATTACATACTTCACAAAGTGCTCCCCCTAGTTCCAGTACCTACCTGGCACTGTACATAGTTACTACAATATTACTGACTGTATTCTCTATGCTGTACTTTACATTCTCGTGACTAGTTTGTGATTACCAATTTGTACTTCCTTGCAGCTTTTTCTTCAGTCCCTAATCCCCCATCCATAAGTGGACAGTTTTTAATCACCAGACCACCTTTATTCTCAAAGAAGGGTAAAAACAATACTGCAAATGTTCTGAAGTTGTTTCTGATATCACAAAAATTCTGTAGAATGTGCCATATGAAAGTAACAAAATGAGGTTTTGAGGATATAGCCCTAAAGGGAGAGAGGGAGTCTGTCTGGAAATGCATTGAGGGGAAGCAATAGAAGCAAAGGATTCTCAGTCCAGGATTCACGCCTGTCCATGAAAGTTGTCCAGTCTGTGGCTGTTGAAATGCCGAGGCTCCTAGCAAAACCCAGGAGCACTGTAGGACCTAAAATCGGACTCCACCTCACCAAGAATGAACACTTTATCACAGGAATGAGTCCAGTGGCAAACTCACGATGATACAAATGGGCCTGAAGCTTCAGGACCTGTTAGCTGACCAGGCCTATCCAAGGAGTTAAGATTATTTGACTCTTTCCATGCTCCTGTTCCCAATACTTCCCCTTGTGTTGGGTGGCTCTGCAGTGGTTCTGAAAGTACTTGAGTCTGGCTAAGAATAGGGATACATCTAATTTATCCCCAATTAAAATGAAAGGCTTTATAGATACTAAAATCATACTTAATACACAACAGGTGTCCAATACATAAACATATTGCTGAATAAATGAATTTACAGTATGTCATTTTCACCTCAGCCTGTAACTTTGCCTGGCAAAGCTCAGCAGATTGAAGGCAAAGTACATTCAGAGAGATGAAATTCAGTAGGCTTTTCTTTAATGTTTGAATATCTCACCTTGGGAATTATTTCAGAAGATGTTAAGAAATCCTACATATCTGATAAGGAAGATGTGCTTTTGTGGCTAGCAAATAGAGGGCTTTTTATTCTAACTTTTCAGAAGCCACTATGGAACAAAATTTGGCATCTAGACTGATAAAGTTTCCCTGAGCAAACCCTACAACAAGTAGGCCATGCTAGACTCACTCAGGAACTGAACTGTCTAATGGATGACCTAGCTCTGTGTATATTACTTAATTTTAGAGTAATAGGGAAACAAAAATTTGCATTTTTTACATGCCAAGAGTTTTTAATGAGCAAGAGATAAATGCATGGATTTGTACTGACAGTAAAAAGGGGAAAGGAAGTTTTCACGATCTTAAAACCATATGTTTCTTAGAGCAGAAATGGAGTTTTCTCATTTTCAAGAATCCTAAAATCTGGTATGAAGTCATAGGCATAGTAAGCCACTAAATAAGCATTTGTTTCTAATAAGCTGATGATAAGAATCGGTTGGAGAAGAAAAGACACAATCTTTGAATCTGTTTGAATGAAGGAATAGTCTGAGATGAGAGATGTGTCCACAGGAGAATCGTATAGGCAAGTAACGGAAGCAGAAGAGGGCGGGGGGAAACGGGCAAAGTCGTGGTTTCTAGAGAAGCCTATCCTTAGCTTATTTCCACGAGAAGCTCTGGAGTGCACATTTTTAGCACCGAGATTCTCCCACTGGGTCAAGGGGATGGGCTCTCATCTCCCACATCTTCCTTCCTCGGGTTATCTCCCTCTTGGGGGAGGGGACATGAGTCATCCTAGACATTTCGAGATGATGGCCAGTGAAGGGCAGTAGTGGAAGAAGGGGACATGGCTGGTCCAACTAGTGAAGGCCCCAGCAGCAACTTCTGCAAAGTTACATAAGATACTCTTGGTCTGGGTCCTGGCCTGGATGGTATCTTAGAAAAATAAAGTAAAATTGCTAGACCAAGAGAAAGAGAAAACTTTTACTGCTTCATACAATTATTTTTAACAAGTTATAAAAAAATATGCTTTTCCTACCAGATTTGCTGACTCTGTGGAAGGTACTAGGCTATACAATTTACAGACATTATTTCTGAAAAACCTATAAAAATCCAACAGAGATATTATCTCAGTTTTACAAATAAAAAACTGAGAGTTATACAAATCATATCTATTAAGTGGCCATGTGAGAGTCAAATTCAGGTCCATCTGAATCCAAATCCATTCCCTAAACATTAAGCCACTCTAGCATATTGTCTTATAAACATTAAATATTATTATATCAATAAAATTCTGGTATATTCCCTGAATTGACATGAAATATTTTCTTTTATTTTTAATTTTTTTACTGTTGTTCAAGTACAGTTATCTCCATTCTCCCACCACCACCCACCCAACCTCAGACATCCCCACTTCCCACCCTTGATCCTACCCCCCTTTGGTTTTGTCCATCTGTCCTTCATACATGTTCCTGAAAACCCTTCCTCCTTTTCCTCCCATTATCCCCTCCCACCTCCCCTCTGGTTACTGTCAGATTGTTCTTAATTTCGCTGTCTCTGGTTATATTTTGCTTGCTTGTTTGTTTTATTGATTAGGTTCCACTTAAAGGTGAGGTTATATGGTATTCGTTCCTCACCACCTGGCTTATTTCACTTAGCATAATGCTCTCCAGATCCATCCATGCTGTTGCAAAGGGTAGGAGCTCCTTCTTTCTTTCTGCTGCATAGAATTCCATTGTGTAAATGTACCACAGTTTTTTGATCCACTCATTTACTGATGGGCACTTAGGCTGCTTCCAGCACATAGCTATTGTAAATCGTGCTACTATGAACATTGGGGTGCAAAGGTTCTTTTGGATTGGTGTTTCAGGATTTTTAGGGTATAATTCCAGCAGTGGAATTGACAGGTCAAATGGCAGTTCCATTTTTAGTTTTTGGAGAAATTCCATACTGTTTTCCACAGTGGCTTCACCAGTCTGTATTCCCACCAACAGTGTAATGGGGTTCCCTTTTCTCCACATCCTCTCCAACACTTGCTGTTTAAAGGAAAGACTAAAAAAATGGGATCTCATAAAATAAAAAGCTTCTGCATGGCTAAAGAAAACAGGATTAAAATGAAAGGAAAACCAACAGTATGGGGAAACATATTTGCCAATAATACCTCAGACAAGGGTTTGATCTCCAAAATATATAAGGAACTCACACAACTCCACTCCAGGAAGACAAACAACCCAACTGAAAAATGGGCAAAGGACTTGAACAGACACTTCTCTAAGGAGGACAAAGGGCCGAAAGAAATATGAAAAGATGCTCACCTTCACTAGCCATCAGAGAGATGCAGATTAAAACCACAATGAGATACCACTTCACACTGGTGAGAACGGACATCATAAACAAATTGACATGAAGTATTTTCTTTCTAAATACATTTATTTTTGTGTGTGTTTAAAGAACACAAAAAAGGAACCTACAAAAGGCTCCAAGACTGACTTTAAATTAATATAATGTGTGCTGTAATAATAAAATGTTTTGTGGATGTAACTCTATAAAATGATACTTGTTCCCTGGAGAAGAAAGAATTGTCTAACTAATATGTGACTCAGAACTATTAGCAGCTTTCCAAAAAATGGGAACTGTGGAAATCTAGGGCCCTTAAATATTCCTCAAAAACTGAGTTTTAACTCAAATAATTTGAGGAAAACTATGTAAGTGATCTGCCTCTTGATGAACCATATAGCACATTAACATATTAAATATTCCAAGTAGCCCTGTCAAAATTCTTATTCAACTTTGTTAACCCAAACTTTCTAAATTGATTTCTCCCAAAAATATTGTTTTGAAAAAACACTGAAACATTTATTAACATTTCACAAGATACTAGTAGTGCATGACTAGGAAACACTGGAGCTACTGTACATGAATGCATCTAAGAGTACTGCCAAAGGGAAATTATAATAAAATGTATAGGGAAACTAGAGTCTGGAAGTATTAGTAAAAAGAGCAAGAGGATTTTGCAATAATCATTTTCAATTCTAACGAGGACATTATCAGAGGAAAGACACTAAGAACAAGTGGGCAAACCCACCCTATGCACACTGATGTGTTCATAATTTATGGAGAATCTCCACTAACATATACTAGGTTTACAACAAATGTATACTTAACAAATGTTTCAACAAAGAAAATCAGGAGGAAAAAGCACACTTGCATTACACAGAGGCAGACTCATTGCAAACAAATTTACGTATCAGGACATGAGGAGACGAAACTCATAGCACAAGGTCAAAAATCTTCGATTATCACTGAACCACTCAGAAATGTGACATTCTCTCCACTGTGTTTCTTTTCATGCATGTAGAAAGGGCTCATACTTATTCTATTGTGGGATGTTTGCCAAATCATCTACATTATTATGATTTGAAAATAAGTAGATAGTTTTATAAATATTAGGTATCCTATACTAAGAAATATTGTAAACAATTTGAAGGATTATTTGAAAATGGAGAGTTTTTTCTCCTAAAGGCATTTCTTCTTTATGCTAATGACTCCAGATGGGTAATCTTCCGTGGACTGTGAGATTCAGTTAAGTATTTTGCCATCTTGAACTATATAGTATTATGAGATAAAAACATTACCAATTTATGTATTGATTTAACTTTTTTTCCCTTGTGAAGAAGATTCTCTGAGCATTTGTGTCTCGATTGGTTGGCGTGTTTTAGGAAGAATGTTCCTAACTGGTCTGTCAACATCTCTTTGATGTGGGCACACCTTAGCAAAAGAGCAGACCTGTAAGCAAGATAAGCAGGGTCAGTCATATGTAGACACATATCTGTGTGGAAGTTAATGAACTTGAAGTTGAAAGTACTGGATAGAACATTTGGATGAAGATAAAATAAGTGGCAGACTTCAGAAACATTCTTGTGGAACTAGTCATGTATGTACCTAGACTTCAGAAATATAAAAAATGGCTTTGGCTTGTCTACACAAAAAGAATAAAAAGATGCACATCTCAAAACAGTCCCAGAAACACAATCAGTAATTACAAGAAACTTCATCTTTTTTGAAAATCGGAACTCAAGTAGGAATTCTGTGCGCCAGAACTACTGTTTTCTCTAGGTTGGGCACTTTATCACTTTCTTTTTGTTTGCTTCTGTCAGACTCTTCCCTAGCCATGGACTGTGACTATGGGATCATCCTGACTTACATGTGAGGGCGTATATATGTTGGAGTGTTAGTCAATTGAGACTTGAATTTGAATTGACTTCATGATCTTTGTCTAAGAGATTTAGAGACCATTGTGAAGGATTCATGGATTTATAAAAAATTTGGAAGTATAAAAGTTCAGAGCTTATAATTAGGGACCTGTAGACTGTCATTCGTCATATGTTTTATCCCGTGCAGAGAAATTAATCCAGATCCTGTATGTTTTCTCTTTTTTGTGTGTGTTTTCTCACCAATTTTTAGATTATATTGGCCATTGCTTTTGACGACTTTATTATATACCTGTAAAATACTGTATCATTGGAATGTCTATTATATCCATTACAAACTTGGTTTCTTTTGTTGCTCTTTTGGTTATCTGGAATAACATGATGGGCGTAAAAGTACATATTAATTTAACTGTTGTTTATATATATATATTATAATATAATATATATATATACACACACACACAGCATGGATAGGATGTACATAACATAAACCAGAGGTCCATAGCCAAAATACTCAAGATGTGTAGACAGCATAAATATATAAATGTTGATAAAAATGAACTAAAGAAATGAAAGTATAGGGACAATTTCAAGCAAAGAAAATATCACATGAAAAGATTCCAGAAGACAAAAAACTTTTCTGGCCTGTTGAGACCTTTATGTGTACAATGTTTTAATCAGCCTTCAGGTTATGGCTACAGCTCCTACGTTAAAGCCCAGAGGACTGATCCTTAATACTTTTCATAAACACAAAACTTGCTGTTGGATAAAATATGCTTCTGGATGCTTGTCTTAAATGGCTGGAAGGCAAAATCACAGTTGCACATGATAGATCATGAAAGACAAAAATGAACATTATGTTTTATTTCAGTCATCTGTTAACATTTTCCCATAAACTGCAAGGTTTTTCAATATTTAAACTAAAAAAATGAAGCCTTCTTAAGGTATCTTAGATTTCAAAGAACTTTGTTTAGCCAGTAACTACATGAGACAGATGCATTTATTAAACATTACTAGAAATACTGTTACTTCATGAGTTAATATCTCAATGAAATAATTTTCATGTATAAGTAAATTACATAATCAAATTACATTTGCATCTTACAGCTTCTGATTTTGTGTCTGTTTATATGTGTTGAAAATATGGAAGGAATTACAACATTGGTGAGTAAAAACTGAAAAAGCTAGTACAACTTCTTAAACATGTATCATTTAATAGCCGACTTTTGAAATGAATGTATTGGCATGATGTCTCTCCAAGAAAAGAGAAAGAAAAATGAAGGAAATGGTAAAGAGAGAAAATACAAGAGTAGAAACCAAAGGGTGTGGATTTCTCTCCCTTCAGAGATACTGCCCAAGACTCTTACTTCCCTCCTCTCTCTCTCTCCGCCCTCCTCCCCCTCCCCTCTCTCTCCCTCTCCCTGTCCCTCTGGGTGGTACTCTCCAGTTGACTTGGTATCACTTTGGCTGTCAGGTGTCACATCTTCCACTGAGTTCATAGCTTACAGATCCACTCCCAGCTAGAGTGTCAGATCAGCTGTCCTCTCACCAAGTAGTCTCCAAAGCAGGCTTACAACACTCTAAAATCTGAACAGGAAGTCCTGAGTCCTCAAGAACTGCAGGATCCTAGAGCTATTCAGAACACTGAAGTCTAGCCCTCCTCCTGCCGTATCACTCTATGCCACTGTCTGCAATTAACAGTCAGTTCCCAGGAAGGCAAAGCTGAGGGGCAGCTGAAGATAATTCCTTCCATATTCCTAACTATAAATCAGACCAAAGCCTCTTCTTCTAGGATTCTAACATTTATATCTTAAATTGGGGAAATTGGTACCCACATACACATCTACCAATTCAAGTAGAAACTTTTGTCTCTCATTATTCCCCAAGTATCCCAGGGCCAAAACTAGGGATTGCAACCTTCTTTCAGCCTGATTAGAATCTACTTTTTAACTTACATGGCTCACCTGACCTTTACTGACAGGCAATGCAGGAGAAATAGAGATTTGGGTTTGGAGAGGGAGGCACTTTCTGAAAAGTCTGGCTTACAATACTATCATTGTGCTGTAAATCTTATTTTGAATGTCTGAAGCAAAATATTATCTTCTTCTCTCCGCATTCTGCCTGTAATGATCCCAATCCATCACTCCTATCTATCTCTCTGCTACAAGACTGATCGATAACTCTGGTTGACAGGGAGAATGCCACGCGCGCAAAAACATGATGCAAAAGCAATTGTATTCACATCTTCCGAGATAGTCTCCCTGTTGGGGTTTGCCTTCCTCTGATGGAGCAAGGAGAAATAGTAGTGGAAAGCCTTCCTGTGGAGCTCTTCCCGTGGATTCTTTTTTCTATTGCCTTCTTACTCTTTCTCCAAGCATCTCCTTAAGGCATCTTAGAGCTGGGGGTACCTATTATGTTGTGAAAGGATCATTCATTACTAACCTTAAAGCAAAAGTAACAGAGGTGATCCTGCTGGAAACATCCTTGCTCAGCATTTCTAGCCTTAGTTCATTTTGTGTGACCTTAGATTTTTGGTCTGAGCTGATCTTCAAGTGCTATTTTAGAAACAGCAGAATAAGGGCAAGAGAACTGTAGGCTTATCCCATCAAAGGCAACTGATTGTGGTGATGATGAAAATGCCATCAAGGAGGGAGACAGTGACCTTGAACTCTAGTGATCCTTACACTTTTGCTGGCAGTACATTCATGGGCAAATATTTCCTGAGAGTACATTCTGATCAAAAAGTTATTTATAATCATCTTGGGCCACAATACTTCTCTGGCTATCCAGGCTTCATAGGTTTTCTTAGTTTACTACAACTAAAAGGTAAAGTGTGAATGATGAGGCAGAGCAAATGTTCTGCCTCACCTTATAATCTCAGAATGATCATTGTTGTGAACCTTTGTCTTAGACTCATTCATATAAGGCTCTTCTTTGGTCAGCTTCCATATGCAAATATTTAAGGCTCTGTTAGCTGCTACCAGTGACCAGAGAAGAACGAATCAGAATCTCTTGCAACTTATTGGATTGGACTGTAAAGTAGATAACTATCTAAATATACAACAGTTTCATGACAGAAGTACAAAAAACCTGCAAGCAGAGAGGAAAGTGCAATTATATTTCAACCACAGAAAATGAAATAGGTTTCATGGAGATCACACCCAGCTAAGCTTTGAGCAGGTGGAAGACTTTAATAAGCAACAAGAATGGAGAATACATTCGATGACAATATGTGAGCAAATATATAGTTGGATATTTTGAGGCAGGAGCATTTTTAAAGAAATTAGGAGTAACTCAGTGCATTGGAGGATAGAGAACAAACAGGAAGTTTAAGACCAGGAAAACAGCTTGGACTAAATCAAGAGGAGGGTACCTTGAATATCTGGCTGTTTGAATTTTATTTTGCAAGCCAATAGCAGTGTAGCAGTTTTCAAGCAGAATAGCATGCTCTAAAAGTAAGAATAAGAATATAGGCCAATGCAACTTTTTCAAATTAGGAGAATAAAAATATTATGGCTAAAGCTTCAGAAAATATGTTCTCCTTCTGCTTGCATGTGGATTATAATTTGTTTATATTCTTTCTCACTGAGTTGGCAGCGGTTTTCTAAAGAATGAGTACATCTTTCTCAGAGGATATCATTGATCCTTTTGGCAGAGTAGTCTTTGAAATGAGTACCCTTGATTTCTAATCTAGTTTCAAAACGTTACCTAGAAAAAAGCTACACACAAAAGATTTCATGACAAAGAGCTTTCTGTGCTAAAAACTTGTGCGGAATTTTTGATGAAGGCTTAGGGAACGAACTCATCAAGAGTATTTTCCATAACTTAACATCCTTATAGAATTTAGCAGTGGATGTTGGGAGTTCGGAATGGCAGGTGAAGGGAAACTGATAGACCTGAAGATCAAGACAACTGGACGAGTGCAAGGCCCAGCAGACCCTGGCAGTTTCATTAAAACAACATGATTCCACTGTCACCTCTCTGACAACCTCTCAAGAGCTGATTCATGATTCTTTTCCATGTGAATAACAGAACAGGCGCACCTGAGGCCCTCAGGTTAGCAGTGGTGGGGGCAGCTCAGGATGGGATCTGGAAATGGCACAGCTAAAGACTTTCAGGTGTGCAGCCTCCCATTCAAAAGGTTTTGGGAATAAGATGAGTTTGTGGCAAAAACTCACCCACCCTCTATATGCTGAATTTCTTATGCTAGAGTGGGTATCCCTCAAAGTACCTGTGTACTAATTAGCTGAGATTGGCTAATTTACTTCTTATTTGTGATACAATTCTTTTTTAGAGCTGTGCTGATTGCTAATGATGTAACAGGAAAGAGACTTGCAAACATAAAGCATCTACAGATGGCAAAGATTAACTTGGGGAAGATTTTTCACTGATTCCTATAAAATCTTTATTGAGCTCACCTGTTTGGGTCGTTAGAGTACATTTCTGTAGAAGTTTTAACTTCATCATGGGTTTTATCCTCATTGTTTTATCTTCCTTAACAATACAGTGAATTCAGGAGGGAAACAGGAGCCCAGATGTTAAGTAATTTCTCCGAAGTCACACCACAATAGAGTCACAGCAACAATTTAAGTCTTTTAACTCCAATCCAGTGTTTTTTCATCAGATGATGTGTGACTGGTTGCATCAGATTCCTTCAGATAATATTGGTGTGAGTAGTCCTCAGACTGTAGACCTACCTTCCCAGTCTGTTGCTTCCCCTCCCTCCCTGATCTGTCTGAACTTGAAATGCCTCCTCATGTTGGACTAGAACTAGTGTCATTCCTTTAGTCTCTGACTTAGAGCATCAAGTTATCCATGCTCTTACTTTTGTATTTACCAGACGTGCAAGATACAGAAGCCATTGGGATGATATCCTTTTCAGGAAGTAATTTCCTTGCAATGATGTTCCACAACATACAAGTTTCTCTAAGGGAATGAGTAAGATCACTGAATAACTGTGACGGTGCTGTAGGTTAAACATTAGTTGATGTGTTTAGATGTTTTCCCTGGCTCTTCTCAAGACCACCAAATCTCTCTCAAAGGAAAAACAATATTATTCTGATTAGTCACTTGGGGTTGATATACTATTTTTAGCAGACACAGTAATTTTCCCTCAAATAATTCCATTCTTCTAAAATGTCCATTTTTCTGTAAATACTAGAATATTAATTGAGGTACATCACATGTACTGTGGTAAATGTGTACAATTCATTACTTCCAAGATTAAGTTGGATAATAATATTTACTTTGGGTTGGACTTCGACCTGAATCCTGAGAAGTTTTAAATTTAATTCAAAAAAATTTACTTGGTCTAGTAAATTGCAATACAAGCTATTTTTAATGGCTTTATAAAAATCATTTTGTGCACTTTGGTTGGAAATGCAGCTAATAAATGTTAAGGAATAAAAGGTGGGGTTTTTTTTCTAAAACAAACTTTATGACTTATGAGGGCACTAATGGTCACTGTGCTTGTTCGAATGGGTGGCTTGTAAGCTAGGGAAGCCCCAAATAAGAAAACAGCGATTCAAATGTATATACGGTACAGTGCAATGCACTTGGACATGTAACAGTCATTCTTGAAATCTATGACCTTAGATTACCAGTTTAAATACGATGAAGAAAATAAAAGGAAAAGGAAAGTAACCTAATCAACCCATTCTCTCTGTTGAGTTTTCTTTGCCTCTTCTTTGAGTTTTCTTGTCTCCTGGATTAATTCTTCATCTGCATTGGGTATTAAGGAAATTATGTGCAGATATAGTGTTAAACAGATGTTAGCTCCTATATTTATACATTTCCTGTGCTGGTTTGGAGGTTTGTAGTTCTAGTTAATGCTTTCTAAAGTAGAAACACTTATGGATGCAATGACATTCTAACTACCACAATGATGTTCAGCCTGTAGCCAACACAGGCCTTGGGCTATACTCACTATCCGGAGCTGTTTGGAACTTCCCTGCTTCACAACCAACCAAAGACAAATCTTGACTTGGTGACTTAGATAAGCTTCCAAAAATCTTTTCTGACTATGACTCTGTAGTCAAAAGTCATACCAAACTCAGAAAGGAAGTGCTATTTTTTTAACATCATTTATCACGCAATGAAATTATCTTATTTTTAAACTAATGTGTGTCTCCTCCTACTACACTTTAGCTCCATGAGAGCATTTAAAACACTACCTGGAGCAGTAAATGCGTATTAATATCTGTTGAGTGACAGAATGGATGGATGAGCAAACCTTGAAACGTTTCTGGACATTCTCAATCAACCTAGAAGAATGAATGGGAAGGGAAACATAACCATTTTAGGTGTATTGCTTAATACTATTTTTCAATTACCTATAACAAATCTCACTTTGTATTTTAATGGTTATAATTTTTTTCTCAGTAATTCATACCATTCATTTTTGTTTCCACTTGTTCTAGAATTTTTGCTTTATGTTTTTATTCTTTTTAATGCTGTTATTACTTCATTTTGGCCACTAATTATTCTAAATAAAAGTATTTTAAATCTTAGTCTGACTCTTCTTTATCAATAACTTTATCTGCAGTTAACTTATGCCCAATTTCAATTTTTTCTTTCATTCTTGGCATTTCATGATTTCACAGATTTGGGAATTTTGATTTACATACTCATTTTGAGAAGGAAGTTTTGTCTTGTTGTTTTCTTTCTCCCAATCTTTTAAAATTTACTGAAGTTTGTTTTGTGGCAGAGCCTGTGGTCCAGAGGATGTTTCACGTGCACTTGAAAAGACATGCATTCTCCTGTCATCTGAGTGGCTCACTCTACAGATAAAGATGTCAAGAAGGTCATGTTGGTTGATGGCATTAGTCAAGCTGTCTGTGTACTCGCTCATATTCTGTCTAGTTGTTCTTTCCATTACTGAGCATGGGCATTAGAATCTTTATTATCGCTGAATAGTCTACTGTTCCTCCCGATTCCTTCCCTCTCTGCTCCATGTATTGTGGGGCTCTGCTTCTAGGTGTGTGCACACTTACAATTGTTTTATCTTCTGATATCTGGACTCTCTCATTATGAAGTAAATTTTTTGTCTCGAGCAATATTTGTCTCAAAACCTATTTTTTCTGGTATTAATATAGTCAATATAGACAGTATAATATCATACAGAGTAAATTATAGGAAAAATTGCTAAGTTTATCCAAAATACAGGAGTGAGCAAAAGTAGCTTTACACTTGTAATACAAATAAATAATACAATAATTAATAAATAATTAAGAATAAACTCTGTTCTGTGCACTCACAACTATAAACCTACTTTTGCCATCTCTGTATTTTGTCCTACTTTTGTTCTGCTATTCTTTATATGATGCTGTCATTAACAACTTCAATGCTACTTTCATTTGAGGGTCTAAAGAAAAAGAATTGTACAGTCATAGTTATTATACTTTGACACATGGTTGCCATAGTAAAGTATGTAAATAATTAATCTTTCCATGTGAAATATCTCTGAAGATCATTTTAAATATTTCCTGTGATAAAGCATTGCTTTCTGAAATCAATCATAGTATTCATGAAAATAAAGTCTCATATAAACTCCTAAAATGGTCAGAAATAAGCTAATAGCACTTCACAATCAAATTCTTAACAATTTACACAGTTATGTTGGAGCATTACATACTAAGCTATATAACTTTAGATATTATTCTTCGGCAGAGCCTATAAGCAGAATCTATGGAACAATGAGTATTTTGGTGAAAAATCATAGAACAAAGACCATTCCATCCAGCAGATTTTGCTAATATATAATTGACCAACTGATGAAACCTTTAAGAGAAAATATAATAAATGTAGCAAATACAGCAAATATAGAATATTTAATGTATCTTTCATTACTACTCTTAAGATAAGTCTGTGCTGAGCAACAGTTAGCATTAAAATGGCATGCATTTTGTTTTCAACAATATTTGGAATGGGGATTTTTTTGGACAAAATAATATTTTATTGGCTTTGGTTACAATGACATAGACTCTGAGACTATTCTTCTTCTTTAAGAATATAACAAACAGCCTTGGCTGGTGTAGCTCAGTGGGTTGAGTGCTGGCCTGTGAACCAAAGAGTTGCCGGTTTGATTCTCAGTCAGGGCACATGCCTGGGTTGCAGGCCAGGTCCCATGAGAGGCAACTTAGGGCCACATGAGAGGCAACCACACATTGATGTTTCTCTCCCTCTCTTTCTCTGTCCCTTCTCCTCTCTCTAGAAATAAATACATTAAATTAAAAGAATTTTTAAAAGAATATAACAAATATTTACTCACTGGGCTATGTGCAAGACCCTGTATGTAGCACTGGATGTATACGGGTGCATCAAAGAGCTTTCTGTGTAGTTAGGGCTGCAGATAATACATGACATGATACGGTCAGCCTTCGAGGGTGGGGCTGAGAAAGCATCTGGAATGATTAGTAACACAGGTATTGAATGACAAATAGGAATTCTCCAGGTGAAGAGAAGGGGTCCTAAAGATATCACAGGCTGAGGTAGCAATATGTATAAAAGATTTTAAGCAAAAGATTTCCTTTAAAAAGAACACTTTATTTTTTCATGGAGTGGCAAAACTGGAGGACTGGAGACAGGTAAGAAAAATCTTACCATAAGCCAAGGTGAGAAGAAAGATGGCCTTTTCTTAAGTAGTGTGAATCGACATGAAAATTGATGAATTACAGAGCTTTAAGGAGAAAAATGACATGACATGCATTATTTCTTGAATATGCAGGCAGAAGGAGAGGAAAGGGAAGAAGATGATTCCCAGAGACGTAGCTTGAGCAAATAGATGAATGGAGTGCCATTTCCTAGAATTAGAAAGTCTAGAAGAATCATGTGGAGTTACTGGGAAGGGAGCAGGAAGCAGGAATTTTCAGGGTGGGCCTACATAGATGAGGTGAAAATTTTGTTTCGTAACATGTTGATTTAAGTGGTTTCAAACATGTTAGCTTATAAACTAAGAGTTACTTTGTAGATATCTCGTAGTCAGATAAATTCATTCTGAAACGTAGGGAAGAGATTTCTGGTAATATGAACTTTTAAATCATCATCTTAGAGCCTAAAGCTATGGAGTTATCCAGAAACAGCAGATTAAAAAAAGTCAAGGACCGACCCTGGAAAATAAATTGGCAGTCTTAGGAAGAGGTGCCAGTGATAAGATTGAACAGGAAAATACCTCTAAGTGTAGAAAGTCAGGAAGCGATAATATCCCAGAAGCCAAAAACAAGTTAGCTACCAACTGTAGGAATGAAGGAATGTGTTCTTTGTCTTTATACATTTGTGACTTTAATAAAAACAGAATCTACAGAGGGGTTCGGCCTACCACCACATTGCAGGGAACTGAGAATAAAGTATGTCAGAGAGAGCTACTGAAGAAATTCCCCCTTCCTGTTTGAAATAAATAACACTACTGAATAAAATAATTGAATACTTAGAAGTAGAAGAACATGCCACCCCCAAAATACTCCACATTGTTATATTGAGTATTTTGAGCTGTAGGCACTTGGACAAATAGCAAATGCAGGAAGAGCCTTTCAATGAACTTCCCTTATCTGCCTAAAGACAGAAAACCCAAAAGGAACTCAATTATGTTAAATCCCCTCCGGGGAATTTCTTCAACTGGAGAGGATTGACTCATCAAAGGAGAAGAGACTAGATGTCTCCACCGCTACCAGACACTTTGTCACAAACTATCCAAACCCCATCTTCCTCTAAGGATCCATTCATCTTTCATAAAAATCATTCACTCTCGTGATAAGCCAATATGCCATATAAGCTATACGAATACACTAAAAATGTACACATAGAGTGTGCTTGCAAGTAATTAAACTGCATCACTAAACAAAGCACAAAAACATATAAAGAAGTGCAAAAAATCCAGGACTAACGTCATAGAATTAGCAATGCTTATATCAAACTAAAAATTATCTGGCATGCACAGAAGCATGAATATGCCACTAGTAATGAGAAGAAAATCAATCAATAAAAAAACAGGCCCAGAAATTACAGAGATAATAGAATTAGGAACAAAAGATTATAAACCACTATTACAAATATATTTCTTATGCTTAAAGAGATAGAGAAAGTGTGAACATGTTAAGAAACATAGAAGACACATTGAAATGCCTTAGAAGACATTAAAATACCTGAGACGTGCACTGGATAAAATCAACAGCAGGTAAGTCATTACAGAAGAAAAGGTTGGTGATCTTAAAGATATGACAATAGAAACCATCCAAAATAAAACAGAGGAGGAAGAATGAATTAAAAGCAAATAGAAGATAATGAGCTTTGAGATTACCTCACACGTGCTAGTATGTGTATAACTGAAAAAATAATGGCTAATTTCCCCCAAATTTGATGAATAATAAACTCACAGATCCAAGAAGCTGAACATTTAACATTTAAAAAACTAACATTTAAACACAACCTATACCAAAGTACATTTTAATCAAATTGCTTAAAACCATTAAAAAGAGAAAACTTTGAAAGCAACTACAGTGGTGGGGGAAAAGGCACATTACATGCAGAAGAACAAAAATAAAAATGATGGTACACTTTTTGGTAAAAATAATGTAAGCTAGAAGACAGCAGATTTTCCAAAATTATTTACAGGAAAATATGATCAACATACAATTCTGTACCAAATATTTTTTTCCAAATCAGTGAAAAGTAAAAAAATTTTCAGGCATTCAAAATAACTAATTAACAGCATAGCTGCATGACAAGAAATGTTAATGGAAGTCCTTCAGACAGAAGGAAAGTTGTAACAAATGGAAATCTGAAATTATAGAACACATTTTTATTATTGTGTAGAAGGTTATTTACTATTCCAAGCAAAAAATAAGAGCAAGATATTTTATTGGTGAATTTATAGCATGTGTTGAAGTAAAACATATGACAATAGGAGCATACCAAGCAGAAGGTGTGAAATGAAAGCATATTATTATTAGACTTCTATATTATTTGTGAAGTGATATAATAGTATAATATTCCTTGGGGTTACACTGTGATCAAAGATGTATTATATAAATGCTAAAGCAATCACACATACACAAAATGCATAGCTAATAAGGCAATAAATACATAAAATGAATCATAAAAGTACACAATTAGTTCAAAAAGTACTGACCAGTTACTTGATGCTTTATAGACAGAGTCACAAAAGAGCTTACAGAAAGGCTACCCTTTTGTTAAATTAATTTTAACAAAAACTAAAATTAAAAAAACAGAACCTAGTAGATATTTCTGCTAATCTGTTTATCACTGGCAATTTATTATATCTAGGATAAGGATTTAGAAAGATAGGCCTAAAAACAGTTCTAATTCTCAAGAGTGAGGTACAATTCATGTTACCAGAGATATAATACTCCTTACTTTAGGAGCCTGGTCTTTGAAAGACGGATGGTAACATTTTATTTTGTAAGGTGGATATTAATATCATCCTTCATTCTTAGCAACATTTTTTGTGAAAGTAAGTGCTGGGAGCTCAGGGCATCACACATCTAATTATAATACAGGAATCCCTGCATCAGAGATTGAAACATTAAATACCCACATTTATTGTGTTGTTTGCACTGTTCAAATAGTAGAAGTTATGACTAAGTAATCTCTACCCTTTAGGAGCTGAGAATTTAACACAGGCAGTATTTGAGTCACCAAATATAAGAGAAAACAAAATAGCATGAACAGCACAAAAGACTGAGAGAACACTTATTCCCTTAATCACGGAGCTGGAAACGCATCTGAGAAAGATGATTATTGCCGGGTAAGAAAGCAAGGATGTTCCGAGATAACACCACTCCGATTCCCAAATCACCCTAAGAGAACAATACGACAGTGTTCCAAGCTGTTTTAGAAGTAATTCAGTCAGTTAAATAAACAAGTGAAAGATTTGTTATATTAACACGCAACCTGGTTATGGAAGAGGGGAAACAATATTCTAGTTGAAATACATTCAGAATAGCTACGGTTTTAAGAAGAAGGCTTATGACTTGCTAAAAGAAATTAAATTCAACTATAGGTTACTATATACCTAAATCTGCCAGAGGAGGTAAAAGGTATTATTCCTGACCTGAAGTAACTCGGGGGTCTAGTTGAAGAAATATGAATAGTCCTCAAGGAATGCTAAGAACACTACTTTAAGGAAACTAAATGTGATATATAGTATTGTATGTCTACAGGAAATTCGAAATAAGAGAAAGTCAATGTAGAGTGGAATTAGCTACAGCAAGTCGCAGGAGTCGGGTGAATTTCCAACTACGTTGTGAGCAGTGTATTAATCGCACGTGCTCCCCAAGGCACAGTGCGTAGTTTTACTTCGTGGATGCCCAAGCTACGAAGAGCTCGAGGTATGACAGGAATGAGTTACGTATAAATGCAGACCAGAAGATAGCTACAGTAGACTCATTGTGAGAAAGCCTTTAAGGACCGAAGCATGCTTCTGACCCCGGAAGGACTTGGGCAGCAAAGGGAAATGAGGAAACCGAGTTCTGAGAAGGGCAATCCAACATGCTCAGGAGAAAATGTAATGCGTAGACTCTTTAACAGGAAAGAGACCATTTGAATAATCTGGTGTCTGGGAAAAAGAAAGTAAATCCAGGGCCTGGCAAATGGAAAGGAGAAGAAACATCGTGTTGTAGAGAATCCTACGCAAACAATTTTCCCCCACCTTGAAGATCATTCACGTTTCACCTATCTCAGGAAAGAGTGTCTCGAAGATGGAATAACCCAATGACAGCATCACATTTGTGGAAATTCTCCCTGCCCAGGCTAGATCGGGTGGCTGAGCTCTGGGGGCCTCGGGGACCACGGTGCCGACACTTCTTCCTGCAGCAGAAGGAGATTAAGGTCGCCCACTGGACCGGTTCTCAGAGGAGCATTTGACAGCAGCAAGAAACAGGGGGTGGTAGAATGTAAATATTCTATTACCAGGGCACAGAGCTGTGAGTTGAAAATGAAAGCAGTAGACCTTATGCTCTTTTTTTAATCGCCCAGGGAAGACTCGAATAAAACCCTCATTTATATTTCTTTCCACGGTTACCCCAGGTTAACCAAATCGACAGGCTTTTTGAAAAATGTAGAACTACGATTATTCTTACCATTACTTTTCCTTTGTTATTATTAATATGATTAGTTTTATTATTGGAACTGGGTGGGAATAACAAAAATAACCTGACTGTTAAAGTCCCCAAGCCATATTTGACTACAGTTATAAAGTTGGTTCCTACTCAGTAACTTAGGAAATTAAAAACACTAAATCTAGGATTTTCTCCACTGGGACCTAATCCAGTCCAATTTAGAAGTTGAGGATTTATAAAGCCTTTTCTGAAAGAAATGGGAAAATGTCAGCTACAATTTCTTGCTAGACTTGAACTGAATCTATTAACCTTGCCCAGAGAATATAATGTTACAGTTATCTCATTTACAATGTTATTGTATCTGATTTATGGCCACAGTACCAAGCCTCAAACTAGGTTTTGTAGTTTTAAGTTAAATTTACATGTCTGTAATACAAATGATTTTTTTTCTTGTTCAGATAAAAAGATATTAAAAAGTGATTCATAATATTTCAGTTGGGTAGAAAATACACAGTATGACTTCGTCTACTAAAGAGGAAAAGCCTTAGACTGCTGATGCATTCACATTCACACTGCTTAATGCTTCCTGTCTCTTGATGTATGCCCAGCTATCAACCACTAGACATCTTCTGAATTATGTTATATTCAGGACCCAATGGGACACAAATATATGTGAAAATCAGATCAAAAAGAACAAGCAAAAGGACAAGGGGAAAATGTACCTTCTATGCACTTCACCTAAAATCACGAGTGCTAAAACTAACTTAGGTTTCACCATTTTTGCATGTCGTCTACATAACACCATATAAAATAAAGATTTTCAAATATGTCACACAAACCCTCTTCAACATTACTGCCACTATTAAAACCCCAGAAAACTTGCTTTACCATGAACTGTAAGAGTTGGAGATTTGATTTGGAGTTATGTTTCATTGGAAAGAGTTGATATAATGCTGCTTGAAAGATATCATGACCTAACACTGGGAAGTCAGTACCAATTACATGCTAAAGACTTAGGAACACTTTTACTAACAAACAAGCAACACCTAGTGTCCTTTAAACTTAAATTAAGCTGAAAAATCTCTTATACGTCCTCAATATAGGTCATATGGCATGCACAAATATTTTAATATTATATGATATCAAATAAAGTTCACAAGTTAAGAGTAAATAAAAGCTCTGCTGCTCAAATCCATTCATTGACAGTACATACACATTTATTGTTGCTGAGTGAAGTTTATATATGTTAAATTACTTTTATTCAGATTCTTTATATAATTATATTTTGTGTGTTTGGGCTATATCTGTTTATATTTTGAGAGAGCCTTTAAAACCTCCCATTTCATCAAATTCCCTTGTATATCAGTTAAAATTATATTGAGCTTCTACAAACAGAGAGCCAAAATAACAGAGGCTTGAGCAAGGTATGGATTTATTTTTTCTCACAGACCTACACTCTAAAATAGGCAGAGCAGTACAATGTATCAGTGGAAAACGTGGTGTCTTCTGTCTTTCTACCCTGAAATCTTTAGCAGATGGCTTTCATCTTCTGAGTCACCACATAGTCACAGCCATCTTGTCATTCTCAGGGTAATCTCAGAGTTACCTCATTTCCACAAGATAGCTGCTGGAGTTACAGCCATCACACCCACATTCCAGTCAAGAATAAGGATTCAGGAAATGGATTTAGAATGTACATGCCATCTGAGTAGGCCTACCTTAAAGAATTTTCCTTGAAACTCCACCTGAATATTTTTGCTTACATCCCATCAATGCTTTTAAGGGAAGCCAGAGAATACGTTTTGTTTCCTAGATGTAAAAGCAATATTCCAGGGAGGTTAACATTTTATGTGTTTTAATTTCTTTGGTACTTGTTAGATACAGACTTATGAATACTACTTCCTTTTTTACAACCTGTCTTTATTTTATTTGCTGCTTTTAATTGTAAAGTACACCTTATCTGATATTAGTCATTCTGCCATTTTGTATCTGTGTTTTCTGTGTTTCTCTTTTCCCAACCCTGAATCTGTTACCATTAAAATGGGTGGGTGGAAGTTACCTAGTTTTATTTTTGGACCACAAAGTATCAACACAAAGACATTTTTCTTTCTGGACTTTCATTTTCTTTAGAGGAAGAATTTCTAATATCCTGCTCAGTAGACAGAAATGTTGCTGGTGTTATTCATGCATGGGGCAGAAATGCAGCGGCTGGGGTTTGATTGTTGTGCATACAGACTTGCATTTAAGCCCCTTTTCTATCGCTGTGCCTGACCCTTCCTGCCATTCTTACCATCTCTGAGCCTGAAGCACCTTCTTTTCAAGTTCTCCAGAGAGGAGAGCTCCCTGTCTCCACCAGTCTTCATTTTCCTTATATGAAGTAAAACAAAGGCAGCTAGCAGTAAATTTCTCTGGGAATAGGAGACTAGTAAATGCGACTCAAAGTTAAATTATTTGAAATTATTTAAAATTACTCTGCTATTGTTCAGCAAAAATCTCTCCTTTATTACTTTATAACACACAGTATTACTTTTTTTAAATTGTGCATTTTTTAAATTGTGCATGTTTAAGACTATCACTAGCTTTACAGAAATGGTTTAATTGAGCTACAAAGATGCACTGTATCGTAAGATTTGACTATTTGTCTGTTTCCTTTCCAAAGATGATTTTCATCATAACTAAAAATTCAGGTTAATCTAGTGAAAACTGAGTTTCACCAAATTGCATCAACTCTATTTAAGTGTTATTTTACAGCTACTAGTGATACCATGAGGGAAACAGTTCCTTGACTTGAATTGGAAACACAAGATTTAAATGACTCCTTAGTTCTTTAAGAAAATAAAAAGTGTCTGGGTGGCAATGCTCATAGCTAGAAGAGTTGACCACTTCCAACTTCATGGTCAAACAGACAGAAGCAGTGAACAGACATCAATGTCATGTTAAGCTTTGAATTTGCCAGCTGCCTCTGATTGACTACAAGCAGTTTTAGTGACTAGGAGTTAGCCTACCTTGACTAGACAAGTAATCATTTAATCAAAGGTTGTCAGGCTCCCATACAGGGAAAAACAACCTACAAACTAGGTTGAGATTATACGTTTATATGCTTATTATTTTATGGGGCACAGTTATCCATTACCTATATGAATAGAATGCTTATATTTATTTTTCCTTCTTTCTAAGTGTTTTGAGATGGATCTTCATGATACTCGGTAATATTTTTAATTGCTAATATATTTGGCCAACGACAATCTTATTTTATTTAAATGATAAGCCAATGCATGGTTAATGCTAAAAGATAGCCCTTCTGCATTAGGTTAAAAGTCTCCTGTTCTTTGTTTGCCTCCTAATTGGACAAGAAGTGTAGAGCTTCTTGGGAGAGTTTAGAGGGAGATACTCTTCGCCATCCGCCTAAACCGGATCTGAGATCCACGCACTGGACACTGTTGTCACGGTCACTCCGAGGCGGTTTGCAACAGACATGAAAAGGGAAACTGGGTCAAGGGAATGAAACACTTTTAACAAAGCAACTGTGTTATCCCAACGACTGTTATTACTGAAGTAGTTACAGATAATATTCAGAAGAATCTCTTTAAAAACTCGCGAGAGCAGCAAAGACAGACCCCCAAACACGCTGGTGGAAAATCCAATTTTTGGTATTTTTTTACTTATATGTAAGCATAAAACTGTCTTAGGATTGATTGCATTTGTTACCAAATAAAAGTTTTTATTATAAAGTTGCAACAATGAGGATAAATAAAACATAAAGACCAAGTACTCCCGTTAAAGCTTAAACTAGTAATTGATCCTGAGAGAAGTTAAGGGTAACCTGGCATAACGATTTCTTTGGACAACGCATTTCTTTGAATCACATACTTTTTGGTCAGAAATGTGCATTGACTTCTTTTAAGCCTAGCAATTCCAGCAGTATTAAAATGTTTTCTGTGGCCAGCGTATCTGTTAGATGAAAATACTCTGCGTTTCCTAAGAGAGGCAATGTTTAGAAGCAAGGAATCGGAGAAGTGCAGCAGAAAGCACAGACTCTGTACACAGATCTGCGCTCCGTCAAACACTTCGCACGTGCTGTTTGGGTTGGTGCTGAGAAAATTCCTGCGGAGGTCAAAATAGAGCCTGCTTTTCATAAATGGAAATGTTCAGGATCAGAAAAACTGTCCAAAACAACCTACAACTAATAATCAGTTGAATCAAGATTAATAAATAGTCTGATTCCAAAATCTCATGAATTTTTACTAGGTATGAAAATATGCTTAATGGACACTAAGTACAGACGAGATTGGGCACGTTCAGGGTGGTGTGGCTGAGCATGACACTAAATACAATGGAAAGAGAAAAACAAATTTAGGGTGTGTAGTTTAAATTCTACTTGACTGATTTTGGAACTCTGGCTCTCCCAAAAGCCATATCTATACCAAATTTTGCTGGGAATATTCTGAAATATATAAATCAACCAGATGTGGTAATAGTGTGGGGAGCTCTGTGGTAGATCCTGATCAACTATCATAAACTAAAAGTAGTAATTGCAGTTGTATTTATGTTACCATTTCCTTACATAATTTAAAGCCCTATCATTCCCTTTTCACATAAACAGATTTCTAAAAATAAAGTCTTGTGTTCCTCATGTAAAGGAGTGACACATGCATTATCCTTCATACCTCAAGTTCTGCTTTCTAAAAATCATTATTTTTAACTTTTTTGAATATTTAGTTGATTTTAAGGACACATTTCTGACTCTAAAAAGTATTGCTTTGACACTACTATCTGACATAAATTTGAGAAATTATATACAGAATCCCTGCTTTGAAATACAAGTATTAGATTACCAACATCCCATGTTTCTTCTTCCCAACATTGGTGAGTTAGTATTTTGTTCTTCTAATGATTGTTTTGAATATGTAAATGTGTTCATCTCACTTTATCACTGCATCAACTTTTGAAAGTTCTCGTATGTACCTCTTAATCCTCACGATGTCATACGAAGCTATAAAGACTCCTATCTTGCACTCCGCCTCTCCTTTTCTTTCTCCTTCTCTCTCCTTTTGACTGTAGTTCTATTAATCTATTGCAAGGTTAAGAACAGTCTATTCAGAAGTATAAATCATAATTTTATTATTAAAAGTTATAGTTTGATTCTAAAAGTTGAAAACATCCAGTGTTTATATTACCGGGAACATGTAAATATCATACACAAAAATTAATAATAAGCTAGTAATTAATTTGTCTATGGGTTGCATATACAATTGCTCTATTTAAATATTCCTAAGATAAATAGTATGCCACATTTCTTACATGCTATTGCTCAAAATTGAACTGTATTTTAAGGAGCATCATATAAAATAAGATATATGAGTTTCTTTCCATGAATTTTATCACTGCCTTTCTTATTGGGAGAAGAAAAAATCCTTTTTTAATTTTATTATTAACATCATTCAGCATCCAAATTTTATGGAATCCATTCCTCAAATAGAAAGCAACCTGTTTTAAACCAACTGATTCCCTGTTTAGATTGTGATAAAAGGCCAAAGTGAGAGGCCCAAGCATTCTGAGATACAACAGAACAGCTATTCTGGAAGCACTAATTCAGGCAGAAACCCAAATACTGTTTCCATTGGCGGGTGAAGCCAAGACATTTTCATGAGAAATAGAAATTAAAAGGAAGAAAGGAATTTCTATTGGTGAAAGGAAGAGATATCTATAGATATAAAAGGCTAAGTTATTCTATGGATTGAGATATTCTGTACAAGATTGAGGTAGTTCTACAGAATGTCTTTAACTTTTAGTCAGGAGTCACAATGTCTGCTTTCCTCTTAGCTTTGCAAACAGATTTCTTGAAATGCAATGTTGGTCGGGCCCAGTCCAAGGCTATTTTGCCCATTTAAACATCCCAAACTTTGAAGACTAAGGTTTGTAAGGCTCTCCCTTGGAAGTGGCAGTGACAAATTTATTTTGAATGTATATTTGCAGTTGATTAAATGTTCCTTTGTAATATAAAGATATTATGTTTCTACAGTACATTCATAGCTGTACTCCATCCATTCTGTGTCCTAATCTCTGTTGATTATATCATTAGCTTTATATACCAAGGTTGCATACACTTGCCTTCACTCAGAAATAATATATTTATAATAATTATAGATCTATACTTTAGAATCTATAACGAACAAAAATACTCAAGTTTTCAGTAGGTATTTTCCTTGGGATTGGAAAACTGCAGAGGAACAAATCTAAAATCTCAAGTATTACTCACAGTATAGCTGAGTGAGTGTCCATCAGATTTACTCTCACAGAGCTAACTGTAAATTCTAGAGAACATCAATAAACGACTACCTGAAGGCATTAAAGAATGAAACAAGCTGACAAATTCTAAAGGAAATTCAAAACTTAGAAAAGGTAAAGCATAGTGTGAGTTCCCTGTGTTTCAGACTTTGATACTGAAGACAGACTATAGTGGATACCTTGCACGGTAGATAGAATGCCAGTAGAAAACACGCAGTCTTTTAGAGGAGAAGTGTGAAGGTGCGAAGCAGCTTCAGTCTCTGGAAGGTGAGGGGGCCGGGAGGCACAGGAAAAGCCAGCCAGGTGGCGTGTTATTGCACTCCGGCTGCACCCCACTATTAAGTATGTAAACCTACACCTACACTTTGCCTTTAATTCTTGCTACGTTTTGGAAACTGATTAAATAAACCATTGAATTCCAAGGTGTTCATTTGGTCTATGAATCTCTCTATTTTGACACCCCTGGGGCAGCTTCCCTGAAGGCCCCCGTTGGAGCAGATGAGTTTCTACCTGGCAGTGTGCTCGGGGACCAACTTTCCAAGGAAAAGAACCAACTCAGAGACTGTGGTTAAGTATGTGACTAGCACCTCCTGATTGGATTTACACAGATAGGTTGAATTTGCTTTCTGTCCTGGGCACCTAAGAATAAAATACAGGTGTGGGCAAAAGTAGATTTATGGTTTTGAGTACACAAACATTTATTCTTATATTATTTATCATTACATTATTGTATTATTTATTATTATTAACCTACTTTTGCCCACCCTGGCATATTTACAGTAAAGCCTGAAAAAAGAAAATCAAAGTTGAATGACTTAAGCACATCATGTCCATTTTTTAACAGGTCTCAGAATTTCTTAGCGGCGGAATGGTGTTATTTTTCTTTTTAATTTTTTTATCCTCACCTGAGGACATTTTTCCATTGCTTTTAGAAAGAGAAGGGAGAGCGAGAAACACTGATGCAAGAAGCATTGATTGGTTGTTTCCGGGACTCTCGCAAACCAGGGATCAGGGATCAACCCTCAAAGGAGGCATGTGCCCTGACCAGGAATCGGACCCACAACCCTTTGGTTACAAGCCATGCTCCAACCAACTGGGCCACACCGGTCAGGGCAATTGAATGATTTTAAGTCATACCAAATAAACAAACAACAGAAGAAACACATACATACCAAGGACATCAACAAGTGTTTTCTTTATGTCAGAGCAAGTACTGAACTGAGGCAGAAAACACTCAAGCCTGTAGCTCACAGACATGTCAAACAATTCTCTGATTATCTCTCTTCTGCATAGAATTTCAGCAAAGGTTAAACACTTCAAGGCTCTTGGATTAGAGTTATTTATAGAACCAAAATATCAGGATAGTTTACATGTTCTAAGTAGATATGTTTTCCGCTAACGGAATGTGTTAGCCTAAAATGTTGAGTTGTCTAACTTTTGGGAGGTCAGCTGTTTTGGGTCAGAAAGTCTGAAATGTGTCCCATAGAATTCAGTAAGTCAGCCATCCTCTGTCCTCATTGTGCATCAGAACCATGTGGGAAGATTTTTACGAGTCATATACTGGAGTTTGGGGGTGAGAAGATTCCATACACTTACACAGTTTTGATACCTTGGGTCTCTCCAAAATGGTATTGAATTTGATAGAATCTGTCTTTCACCATTATTAGTAGAATAATAAATGGAAACAGCCAGTTTGAGAGATTTTAGGTAATGGTTTAAGAAATTCGGTACATGAGGAAGTCTAGTAAGCATGATTGAAGAACAGACAAGTCTAAACATTACATGATGCTTCTCATCACTGAGGGCACAAAATAACTAACACTCCGCCTAACCAATGTTTCCAGATAAAATTCCTTCACAGAAACTGAAGACATGATTAGATAAAAGTGATTAATGCTTTGGACTGGCAATGATAGGAGAGGCCAAAAAACACCCAAGTTTCCAGGACCCAGAAACTTGAGTACTCCACTAAAGAGCCACGATTTCAAGTATGTCTTTTAATATCTAACCTGTCCCTGGAGTGCTATTTTCTGAAGACCTTTCTGTCTAGGAAGGCCTCATATGGCCTTCCAGTACAATTATTGAATAGTAATCACAAGCCTCCCTGCTTGCTGCCTCCCCCTGTCCTTCTCTCTCCTGCCACTCCCTAATCTCCATCTTCCACCCCTGGACCCAATGCTGGCAACACTACAATTGTCATTATTGAAACAATTTGGAGCTTTCAGAAAAATCCCGGCTCTGACTGGAAGAAGGAAACAACAGTAAAGCAATAGCAGCCTGTAGCAACACTATGTGTCAGGAGACT
>PVKM010009047.1:0-37707 GCA_004027735.1 Carollia perspicillata | reverse complement strand
GGAGCCCCCCCACAGGTGCATACATTGGGGGGTGGGCAAAGGGATACAATTTGTAGTTAAGAAGGTAGTGGCAGGATCAGGAGTCTTCTCTACTTTTTAAAAGAATATTACATGGACCCTAGTCTAAGGCAGGCACCAAGATTCAGTAGAACTTGGTGACCAGGATGAGGATCTCTCCAGACCTGTGATCTGCTCACTATGGGATCAAGCACAGTCTGTGCCAAAGTTTTCCTCCTTCTCCCCCAGTGGTGATGTGTCAGAAGTCCATCCATAATCAACAGTGTCTCCACAAAAACTTTAATGTAGTTGTTGGAAATGCAAGCTTGAGAGTCGAGTGGCCTTGGTTCTATTCATTAGCTATGAAATTGCCATCAAGGCACTTAGGCTCTGGGCTTTGGTTTCCTGATCTGTAGAATAGTGGTGGTTGTGCTTCCTCTTAGTATTTGCAAAAGTCACTATTCACAAATGTTTCAACTCCCTCTTCCCTCTACATAAATGATAAATTATTATTATACTTTTCGTCCCCTTGAAGTTAACCATGACTGTATTACTTGCTGGCCAGGAATATAAGAGGGAAAGTGATTTCTTGCTATCAGGTAGGAACTTGCAGAGTGGGTGTGTAGTTTGCCTGATAATCCCCGGAGTTTCCAGCAGGCTGGGCCCCTGAATGTCTTTGATAGCCCACTCACCTCCCTGGTTCTAATCGTTGCTGGACAGGTAGCATGAGTGAGACATGAACCTTTGTTTGTTTGTTTGGTTTAAGCCAATGAGGTTTAGGGGTGGTTTCTTATCACAGCATAGCCTAGCCTGTTCTGACTAATATAAAACTAAGGACAAGATAAAACTAAGATACCTTTATGCACCCACAAGAATGGCTATAATGATAAAAAAAAAAGACAGACACTAGTTAAGTGTTAGCAAAGATATGGAGAAACTAGACCCCTCATATATTGTTGGTGGGATGCAAAATGCCACAGCCACTTTGGAAAAGTATGACAGTTTCTTTAAAAGTTAAACATAAAGTTATTATGCAACTCGGAAATCCGACTCTTAAGTATCTCTCCAAAAGAAATGAAAGCATATGTCCTCACAAGACTGGTAAGGGAACTTCACAGCAGCATTATTCATAATAGCTAACAAGTTGAAATGATGCAAATGTTCATCAGCTGGTCAATAGATGCACAAAATGAATCCATCCACACAAGAGAATACTATTCAGTAACAAAGGGACAAAGCACGGATACATGCTACCACATGGACAATGCTCAAAAACACTGTGTGAAGTCAAAGAAGCCAGATGCAAAAGACTTCATATTGTATGATTCGATTTCTATGAAATATGCAGAAAAGACACATTTGCAGAGACAGAGAGCTGTTCATTGGTTGCCTGGAACTAAGAATAGGACTATAGATTGACTGAAAACAGGTTTGAGGGAGTGTTGGGAAGTGATGGAATGTTCATTTTTTTTTTCAAAAAAGAGAAGATTTTATTTATTTATTTTTACAAAGAGGGGAAGGGAGGGAGAAAGGGAGAGAAACATGAATGTTTCAAGAGAAACATCAATTGGTTGCCTCTTGCACACCCCCAACTGGGGACCAAACCTACGACCCAGTTTTTTGCCCTGAGTGGGAATCGAACCAGCAAACTTTTGGTTTGTGGGATGAAACTCAACCCACTGAGCCCCACCAGTCAGGGTGAAGTGATGGAATATTCTAACACTGGATTATGATAATAGCTGTACAAACTTGTAAATTTTCTGAAAATCACTGAATTGTATATTCATAATATGTCAGTCCTTTGCTATGTAAATTTTATCCCTATAAAGTTGTTAAAGAAAACTAAGCACAATATCTGGCACATAGGGAAAGCTCAGTAAATGTTTATTACTCATCATTTTAGGAGTAAACTGTGAGGACTGAGACACTCGAAGGATTGATTATACCTGAGGATCTGCATGCAGTGAAGAAGGGAGGTCTGGCATTTGGGGCTTGGAAAAGACCCCTATTCTTCCATCCCTAAAGTTTGTACCTCCTCTGTGCTGACCTCCACCTGCAAAAGACTGGTGGATATTTGCATTGTTCTGCACCAAGTTCCACCTGGAAACCTGGGAGCAGGGTCAGGTATCCTGGCCCCAGTCCACCGCTGTCCTCTGCTGAGGTTCCAGGAGGACTTGAAACTGAATCTTTTCAAGACATCATTGCAAGCAGACTTAGCCTGGTCAGGCTGAAAAATGTGTTTCACTCCCTACCGCGTGCCTATCCTCAAACCTGTACTGACAACAATTTGTATTTTCAATCAACACACATCACAGGCTCCCTGTCATTTTTATCTTAACAATCCTCCGTGAGTCCTTACATAAGCTTCCCCAGAGCCAGAAGGAGAGGAGAGATTGTTAAGGAGGTGACGGTTGGGGAGGGGGAAGGCACTCACACCAGGGAGTACAAACATGCCCAGGCGATGCAGCCGTCTGCCATGCAGCCATTGCTGATGCGACTCCAAGCATTCAGCATGTAGGCCCCAGCTTTTCCTCCCCAAAATAAGACAAAAGGGATTCAGAGAGGCCTTGAATCCTATGGGATAAAGTTTGAGGGCCACAATGGTAGTATCACGGCTGGAAAGATGGAGTCCAGCCCTTAACTAGTGCCTCAGTCTGTAAGAGAATATCATAGACTGACGGGTACTTTATAAACAACAGAAATGTTTTGCTCACAGTTCTGGAGGCTGGAGGTCCAAGATGAAGGGGCAGGCAGATTTGGGGCCTGGTGAGGACCCCGTTTCCTCGTTTGTAGATAGTCATTGTTTCACTGTGTCCTCACATTGCGGAGGGGGTGAGAGAGCTCTGTGGGGCCTCTCTTATCAGGGCACCAATCCCATTCACCTCCTGAACTGATTCCCTCCCCAAAGCCTCATCTCCTAGCACCATCGCACTGGAGGCTGGTTTCTAACATATGAATTTCGGAAGGTGGGTCACAAATATTTAGCTTCTAGCAACCAGAGGCCACATTGGCTCCCCAGTGAGTATTCAGCAGGAAGCAGCAATAGAAAACAGGTGATGCACAGAGCAGCATTATCTGAACAACTGGTGTTTGGGATGCATAGCCAAGTCCCAGCAGAGATGTGTGTGTGTGTGTGTTTGATCTTTTCTGTCCCCAGGCCCTCTCTCCTAGCTACAATGTTCTCAGGTGCCTGCTCTCTGCCTGCTCACTGGAGAAAAGATATAGCTTAAATGGTTTTGTTATTAAATGAAAGTAAAAAAGAGAGCAATTAACTAAAAAAACTGAGATTAAAAACTAATAAATCTAAGGACGGCAGAAGGAACAAATGAAAGATAAAAGACACAAGCAAAGTAGAAAACAGAAAAACAACAGAATTCATGATAAATCAAAGAGCTGGCTCTTCTAAAACACTCAATAAAGAGACAAACCCCTGGAAAAGTTACATGAGAAAAAAATACAAATAAATAGCACTAGAATATAAAAGGAACTAGAAACAAAGACATGGAAGAAGATTAAAGTTAAGGGCATACTGTGTTTAAATTTATGCTAATAAAATCTTAACTGAAAAAGGCAATATAGTTCACTTGAGAAGATATAAAAAAATCCAACTGGAGGACAGATCTAAGATGGAAGCAGATTGGGTGGATGTTACACTCACCCAGGACCAAACTGGAATTACAGGTAAAATATAGAACAGTCACCTGAATGACCAACTAAAGACTAGCTGAGTAGGATTCTTACAATCAAAGATTTCCAGAAAAAGCTACGTAGAGACTGGTAAGAAGAGCAGGGATGCTGAAAGGGCTGCCCCTGCTCCATGGGTGGCAGCTGAGTTCCAGAAGGACATCCAGAAAGTTTCTCCCTGAGGAGCAGGGAGGTTTCAACCCCGCACTGGGTTCCCCAGCCCAGAACACCAGAGCCAGCAAGAGGCACCCATATAACATCTGGCTGTGAAAATCAGTAGGGATTCTGTCTGCCAGGGAGAGATGAAAGTCTGCTAGAGACACAGGCACCCTTCTAAAGGGCCAACACATAAAATCTTGTTCACAGCCACTCACTCTGGGCTCTGGCAGAGAGAGGGCAGAGTGGACTGGAGCCATGTGAGGAGAGACTGAGGTTTGTGCTCTGGGGAGAGAGCTGAGAGAACAGCTGCCAGGCCCCTTGTGCTGGGTCACTCTATCGTACCAAAGACACCATCTTTTGGGTGGAGCTCTCCCCTCCACATAGCATCAGCCTAGGGTCAGCAATAGCCACACACTCAGGCTACCTCTTGCCCCACCCTGTAGAGCTCATGCCCTGCTAAGGAGTCGGCAGCCTAGGCCAGGGTGTAGAGGTCTGGGCAGACTCAGGCGGTGTTAGTGACTGATTGGTACAGCTTTAGGGTGGAGGCCATTCCCCAGACTTTCCTGTAAACCTGACTGGTGCCTGTTCCTCATGGGACATCTGCTAGCCCCACCCTTGGGGCTCCAGGTGGCCCCATCCTTTTGACTCCTGGTTACCCTGCACTGCTGAGGTCTGGGCAGAATCTGAGAAAGACTAACTTGTATGGCCCTGGGGCAGGGGCCACTCTTCCCACCTTCCCACAAGCCTGACCAGTGCAGAGCCCTTCCTTCATGTGGCCAAATCTTGGTCTGCTTGGGCTTGATAAATACTCCTGGCTTCACCCTGATGACTCCCAACACCCTGCCCCAACACAAAGGTTTGCAGGCATCTGGTCGATGGCAGCTTGACTTGGTATACCCCAGAACATTTGCGGAGTGGCCTCAGACTCAGCACTGAGTTTGAACTATATTAATCTGGTGAACACCACTCACCCCTACCTGATGACTCACTGAGAATCTACCTCATGCAACTCAAGTGTAGCCAGAGGCTACTTCAGTGACTGAGCCTAACAGGGAACTGGCAGATGGAATCAGGCAGAGGTGATCTCAGGGTGCCTTGGGACTTTTGCTGACCTTCCCCTGGGCTCAGTGCTGTTAAAAACTGGCCTTGGTGTGCAGCTTGGTCCTCTCTGTGCACACCCAGGCCCAGCAGAGGCACTTTATAACTCCAAACAGGTTACACAGGGCCGGTCATAGTCAGTGTCTGATGCTGGCTGCACCAGAGCTCTTCCCAAGAAGTGCCAGAACCAACACACCCAGTGGCCAGCTTCAGAAAACATCAGCATCAGAGCAGGATACAATTAGCTTGACAAGCGGCATATCTAAGGGGAGATCTTGGCAGGCACCAGACCCCACTGAGGCAAATACCATGTTGTGTGTAGGTCAGCACCTGCACAGCAGGTTGTACACTGTGGTCAAGGTCAGTCTTCTCAGTCAGCCAGCTTGAGGGTTGACTGCACATATGAACAGGCAAAGAGCAATCAAGACTCAATTACAGCAGGGAAACCCATGTAACGGAAAGGGGATGAAGGTATAAAGGGACTAAATGGTAATGGAAAAAAATACAGCAAAGATTAAATCTAAACAAACAAACAAACAAACAAATAAATAAAAATAAGGAAAAAATAAGGATTTTTTTTTTCAAACAATCCAATTAAAAATGGGCAAAGAACCTGAGTAGAGACTTCGGATATATAGGTGACCAACAGACATGTGAAAAGATGTTCAATGTCATTAGTCTTTAGAGAAATGCAAATTAAACCACAATGAGATATCACCTCACACCTGTCAGAATGGCTGTCATCAATAAATCAATAAACGGGTGTTGGCAAGGGTGGGAAGAAAAGGGAACACTCATGTGCTGTTGATGGAAATGCAGACTGGTGCAGCCGCTATGGAAAATGGTATGAAGTTTCCTTAAAAAATTAAAAATGGACCTGCCTTATGACCCAGCAATTCCACTTTGGGAATATAGCCAAAGAAACCTGAAACAGTGATTCTAAAGAACATAAGCACTCCTGTGTTCATTACAGTTATTTACAACAGCCAAGATTTGGAAGTGGCCCAAGTGTCCATCAGTAAACAAGTAGGTAAAAAAATGGTACATTTATAAAATGGAATACTACCCAGCTATAAAAAAGAAGGAAATCTTGCCTTTTGTGACAGCATGGATGGACATGGAGAGTATTATGCTAAGTGTAATAGCTAGTCAGAGAAAGACAAATATCATACGGAATCTAATGAACAAAATAGAAACAGACTCATATGCGCAGAAAGTAGACTGACAGCTATTAGAGGGGAGGGGAGTAAAGGGGTTGGGTAAAAAAGGTGAAGGGATTAAACAAAAACAAAAAATAAAAAACAAAACACAACTCATAGATACAGACAACAGTACTGTGACTACCAGAGGGAAAAGGGAGTGGGGAGGTAGAAGGGAATAAAGGGGGTATAAATGGTAACAGATGGAGACTTGGCTTTGGGTGATAAATGCACGACACCATAAACAGATGATATATCAGAACTGTACACCTGAACCCTATATAATTCTATTAACCAATGTCACCCCAATAAATTCAATACATTTGTAAAAGAAAAATCCAAGTGGACCAAAAGTCATTGGATAAACTGATCAAGAACTCTGCTACTTTTTTTAAATCCTCACCTGAGGATATGCCCATTGATTTTTAGAGAGAGGGGAAGAGACAGGAAGGGTGAAGGGGAGAGAAAGAGAAAGAGAGGGAGAGAGAGAAAGAGAAGCAGTGACTGGCTGTCTCTCCTACATGCCCTGACCTGGGACTGCGCCCACAAGCTAGGCATGTGCCCTGACTGGGAAGTGAACCTGCATTTTTTGGTTTACACTTTGATGCTCCAACCACCTGAGCCATACCTGCCAAGGCCAACTCTCTGCTACTTGCATGAAACATAAGGGCTCAGATGATTTGGGAGGCATGTGGTGGAAGCGGGTATGCAAGTTCTGTCAAACATTATGGGAAGAAATAATATCTATATAATTTAGTTGGTTCCAGAATATATAGGAAGTGTTGAAGTGTCCCAATTAATTAATTAATTAACACAAAGTTAACCCAACCCTGGTAAACAAATACTGAGAAGACAGAGACACAGAGACAGAAACACCAAGGGAGAAAGTGAGAGCATTACAGGCCAAACTTTCTTATGGATAGTGTACTGGCTTGAGGTGTCCCCTCAAAACTCACATCTACCTGGATCCTCAGAATGTGACCTTATTTGGAAATAGGGTCCTTGCAGATGTAATAATTAAGATGAGATCATACTGGATTTGGGTGGACCCTAAATCCAATAACAGGTGTCCTTCTAAGAATAGGAGAGTAGACACAGAGAAACACTCAGAAGGAAGAAGGCCATGTGAAGATGAAGGCAGGGACTGGGACGATGCGGCTACAAGTAGAGCAATGCCAAGGATTTCTGAGAGCCACCAGAAGCTGGAAGAGTCCAGGAAGGGTGCTTCCCTGGAGCTTCTGGAGGGAGCACAGCCCCCCTGACACCTTGGTTTTGGACTTTTGGCCCCCAAAGTGTGGAGAACTAAGAAAGAAAAAATTTCTATTGTTTTTAGTTCCCATGTAGTGGTACTTTGTTATTGCAGCTCTAGGAGACTCACGATAGACTTTAGCTACCGGTGAAGCCAACTGTGTTTAAAAATTGTTATAATTCCACCTTGAGGAATGTACCTTCATAACCACTTGAGGAGTCAAGTTTGAGTTAAAAATTCTCCCAGGCTCCTTAGCATTCTAAGATATTATCAGGCGGCATAAGGACAGGTGGATACCTCTTCCTCATGGAGCCCAGCTGTGCCCCATATCATAATGGACTTTGTGGAAATAGTGTGGACCATCTAGCACACATGCCCAGGCTTCATCCACCCTCCCCACAATCAGACTTCTTTGCTGATTCCTCAGGACTAGGAGTACAAATGTCTGCAGTGTGGTCTTCCCGTGGGAGAACAGAGCTAGGGAAAAAGCCTGCACAGGCCATGGGCGCAGACTCAGTAGAGGATTCTGGGGTCCTGGGTATTCAGAACACTGTCTAGAAGGCAGGAGATACTGGAACCAGGACCCCAGAATCCCCATCCCAAATGGTCCTGCACCCACTTATAGGACTGTGTCCTTGGCCCAGTGGTCCCCTCACCTACTGGGGAAGAGTGGGGCTAAAGGAGGGACAGAGCAGGGCCCTCTAAGGCAAGGGCAGGAGCTGCCCTTTCCTGTGTCTGAGGGTGGTGCTGCGAAGCCATCTGTCACATTGCAAAAACAGATCCAACTCTACAGCCCACTGAAGACAAATGCAAACTTTGTTAATAGTTTTGTGGGACATCAGAGAAAAGAACCACATACAAACAACAGTAGACATTATTAGACATCTTGGTCCCCTCCCCCCAGTTCTTTCCCACAATTCCCTCAAAGAGCCCCTAAAGACAAACAGAGAAAACTGAAAAGATTTCTCTACTGTGAACAATGTACTTTAACCTTTGTACCCCCAGCAAAACAAAAGCCATGTCTGATGCAATGAAGTATTACCTCTTCCTTCCCTCCAAGCAGTGAGTCAAACTATTTACCCAAGAAAACAGGTAGGGGATGGTGGAGGCAGTGGGGTAGAGAGGAAATAGGTAAGTTTTGCTGCTAAAACAAAGCAAAGCAAAACAAAACAAAACAGAACAGAAAACCCCCAAACTTTCTTGCTCCTATTTTGTAATCATCAAATAAAACAAAATATGGAATACAGGAAACAGCATATTTAAAACAATGATATACCATGACTAAGTATAGCTCATAAATCACAAGGGCAAGAATGTTTTGATATTAGAAAAGTTATGGATTCATAACATTTATAGGTCAAAGAAGAAAATCATACCAGCTAATAGAATTTTAATTTCTCTCTTTCTACAACAATCCTGTTAAATTTGACACAGAGGCTTAACATGAAAATAGTAAATCAAGAGTCTACAGAACAGCTAATTGGTCAAATAATGAAAGCATTTTTTACTAAACCAGGATACAGCAAAAATGCCTGCTGTTTAAACACAGCACATTCTGAAATTCTGTAAGTTCTAGCCAAACTGGGGCACATGTGAGGCGGAGCTGAACCTGACCATTAGATACTCTACATTTGACTTGCCTGATGTTGAAAAAAATTCGACATCAACATTGAAAAGGCTTATATACTTCCCCTTTTAAAAAAAGGTCTTTGGTATATCTCTTTAAAAAATCTGCCCATCTGCCTACTCCAGGCCCTTTTCCCAAATGGTAAACATTGGCTGGAGCTGAGTAAGAACTTTCCCCTTAAATTAAGACCTGTGTTCTCCTATTTGCTGAGGACCACCCCTGGCCCAGTTCACTCATTTACATTATTGCCTGGGCCCATGGGCATCTGAATTTCCAAACCCATGCTGTAAGACAAAGCATAGAAAAAGAAGTATAATTATTGAAAGGGGACAAAACTATCATCATTAGTTTTGAGTGAAGTGATGCCCTACCTGTATTATCCAAAAGAACTAACTGAAATACCATTGAAATGAAAAAGAGTTGTGTAAGATGGTCAGTTATAGAATCCATAAAAATTAACGGCAGAATGACTAAGGGTTGGGGAGGAAAGGCAGTTTAGTCACAGTGCGCAATAAGAACAAATAGCCCTGGCTGGTGTGGCTCAGTGGATTGAGTGCTGGCCTGCAAACCAAAGGGTCCCAGGTTCTATTCCCAGTCAGGGCACATGCCTGGGTCATGGGCTAGGTCCCCAGTAGGGAGCGCTTGCGAGGCAACCACGTGTTGATGTTTCTCTCACTCTCTTATTTCCTTCCTTCCTCTCTCTCTAAAAATAAATAAATAAATTCTGGAAAAAAATAACAACAAATAACTTTGAATTGAATTGGCAAGAAATGTGCAGCGTTTATGACAGAAACTATAAAATATTACCGAAGAACATGAAAAATTACTTCAACACAAGTAAAACACACTATTTCCTAATATTGTAAGGATATCCATTATTAACAAAATAACACACATGTAATGTAATTCCAATAAAAGTCTAAACAAAACATTTTTGGGGAAATTTGATGAAAAGAGTCTTAAATGTTCATCTGGATAACAAGTTAGCCAATAAAACATTTCAAAGAGCATACCAATAGGGAGGCATCTGTCCAACAAATTTTTAAAATGCATTTTAAATTGATAATTAAGCTTATAAGATATACTTGTAGAGAATAATCAACATGATAGGAACAGAATTGAAAGCCCATGTCCAAGTGCAAGAATACAGGATAAGATGAAGGTGATAATTCAAATCAGCATGTAGAGAAAATATTTTTCAGTAAATGGTGTTAGGTTAACCATTGAAAAAAATGGGCTACATAGCTCACATCACAAACCAACATAAGTTTTCAATGGAACAGAAATTTAAATGTAAAACAATGAAATGAGAGGACCAGAAAAAAAGTTTAGGTGAATTTTATATAGTCGCCAATAAAAAAGGAATTTTTCAACTACTGCAAGATTTGACAACATATAAAATTTTAAAAATCTGAAAGGCAAAGCATAGAAAAAACAAAAGGCATATTTACAACATTGTTTACAATGTTTATGACACCTGTTGACCCCTCAAATATACAATTCTCACGGATAAACAGGAGAAAGCACATTCGCTGGATAAAAGGGGAAATGGTGCCAACAGGGGACTCACACACAGGCAGGAGCGGGAGGGCGGGGAGAGAAACACTCAAACGTGAACGGTCGGGAAACACGGAAAAATGCAACCTCATAGTAACCGAAGAAATGCAGATTAAAACAGTGAAAGGGCATTTGAACTTAGTGCACTGATGATGACAAAAGGCACGACAGTATTATGTTTAGTGAGGGTGTGGGAGAATAGGCTCTCTCATACCCTGCTAATGTGGATCTATATTGATAAAAGCCTTCTGGAGAGCAATGCAGCTGTGTGTGTGTGTGTGTGTGTGTGTGTGTATAAATATAAATAAATATAAAAGTTAAAACAGTTTTAGCCTTTGATTAGGATTTCCCGCTTACAGAATTTATCCGGAGTACACAAGTAAAACACACTATTTTTTCACGGATGTGCACAAAGGTTCAGTGTAAAAGATACTCATGCCATCCTTGCTTCTAACAGGACACAGTGGAAACAGCAGAGGAACGCTTTAATGCGGTCCAGGGCTATGAGTGTACGAGAGTACTAGCCAGCAGCCATCTAGACTGTGGCTGTGATGCACGTTCTACAGACATTTCAGATTTCACCCACACAGGGAAATATTCTGTATCACTCAGATAACGATGTAGAACATTTGTCACATGGAAAACTATACAATGCTAGGCAAAAATTTACAAAATAGCATATATAGGAAGATTCCATTTTAAATGATATCAATTATATATATGTAAGTAAGGACAGAAAAGATGCTACAAATATTTCTCTGGCTAGTAAAACTAGGTGCAGTTCTTTTTTGGCCTTATTTTCTAATAATCACAAAATATTCTAAGCATGATTTCTTTAACCGAAGTTCCCCGGTTTTTGTTTATCTGTTTGTTGTGTTTGTTTTTAAGGCAATGGTCAACACTGGCAGGTCAAGGATGGTGATGCCCAGAAAGTGTCCATGGCTAGGGGTCAGGGTGCTGGTGGCCAGAGAAGAATCGAGCCTTTCAAGAGAACGAGGTATGTATGTGTTGGGAGAGTTGCCTATGAACAAGTATAGGAAAAACCTGCCTGATGGGACTATGGTTCTTCTTCTCTACATTCTTTTCCACAGACCAAATCTGATGTTATTATGTTCTGTTTATAGCCAAAGGAAAAAATACTAGGACCCTTGAACAATGCAAATTTCAACTGTGAAGGTCTACTTATACACAGATTTCTTTCAATAAATACTGTAAATATTATATTGTCTCTCCCTTATGGTTTCCTTAATAACAGTTTCTTTTTTATAGCTTACTTTATTGTAAGCATACAGTGTTTAATACATATGACATAAAAGTATGTGCTGATGGACTGTTTATCAGTTAGGCTTCTGATCAACAGTAGGCTACTAGTTAAGTTTTTTGGAGGTCAAAACTTGTAGGCGGAGTTTTGACTGCATGGGGCAGGGTCAGCATTCCTAATTCTCACATTGTTCAAGGGTCAACTGCACATAACTAATCAATATTGCAAAAGCCCACCCTGGCTATCAATTGCACCAGGGCCTGGCCCTGCCACTCACCATAACCCCTGCTCTCCTAGGTTGCTGGGCTCTAGCGCCTGGGATTCCATCGCTTCCTCTTTCCCACCTGTACTCTCATGGTTTCATTGCCTTTTCATTTTTAGTTAAAATACAGATAAATATCTTTTAGATATTATGGTAGGAAAAGATTTACTACATAATTTCTTAGATAAAAAGCATTAATTCAAAAAGAAAAGATTGATACATTTTACTATATTAAGAACTTTTATTCATCAAGAAATACAGTAGCCCTGGCCAGGTAGCTCAGTTGGTTGGAGTAACATCCCATAAAACAAAAGGCTACAGATTTAGTCCCTAGTCAGGGGACGTATGAGAGACAACCAAGTGGTCAATTCATGTTCCTCTCTCTCTTTCAAATCAATAAACATATTCTTGGGTGAGGATTAAAGAAAAAGAGAGATGCCTCAAAGGAAGTGGAAAGTACAACAAAGGATTAGTGTTGCAAATATATTAAGTATTCCTTTAGTAAGAAGAGCACAAACAATTGTAGAAAAATGGACCAAAAACATCAACAGACACTTCTCAGAAGAGAAGAAAAGGCTTTCATGGTCAATCACATAAACGAGATGCTCGACATCAAAGGTCAAAATGCAAATCAGGACCATAAGGAGGTAATAGCTTATATATATAATCCATCGACAAAAATGAAGAAGTCTGACGTTAACAAGGGTTGAAGAGGGTGTGGACCCACCAGCTCCCATACACGTCACTGATGCAAGTGCAAATTGGTGCAGACTCTTCAGAACACAGTCAGGCATCGTCCCCTAATGCCGGACGTACACATGTGTTATCTGACACCAGTTTCTCCTGTAGGTGTGTACCCAAGAGAAATGTTTGCACATGTACAAGACGAGGTTCAAGGATGTTCGTAAAAGTACTGTTTACATTATCAAGAACCCCTGCACAACTCAAATGTCCAGTAATGAGAAGTTCATAAATAAATGTTGGTATGTTCATAGAATAAAATATAGAGGAGCCCAAACGAATACATGATAGCAACAAGCAACAATAGGATGAATCTTACCATTATTAGTCCTACAAATAAACATTCGCAACGTCTTAGCTTTCTATAAAGCTAAGAACAAATTACATACACACATACTTTCTGGAATACATATGATACATATAAGAAACAAAGAGACTAGACAAGAAAGCAAGGAAATACTGAACACAAATCAGGATGAGGGTTCACTTTGGCTTGGGAGAAGCAGAGCATAGGGTGGAAGGTGAATCTACATGGTTTTATAAGAACGAGAGTCTTATTGGCAAGGTTCTAGCATGGGGGGCAGAGGTGACAGCTTCATGAGCACTTTCTGGATTATTAAAATAACAGGCTAAATAAGTAAAAGCAGGCCATGTACGGATCAACAGTGAGCATGTTTCATGAACCAAGGATTATGATGACTCCAATGCTGTGCACCGGTGGTCCAAAAAACAAACAAAACAAAAAACTCATGTTAAAGAAAAGTTAGAATATGATACAGGAAACAAGATGGTTAATCAGAGGAAACTTGGGAAGCTTGAATCTGGATGACAGATTGAAGATTCATTTTGAAGCAGTAGATCCGAGGGTTGGAACACCAAGTGAAAGCCACATACAAAAGTGTCCCCTCAACTGCTGTAAGGAGGAAGTCGTACAGACCTACCTGGAGAATGTCTTTCCTTTTACCAACATTTTTCTCCATTTCAAAAGTACCTTCTGACACTGCTCAGTGAAACCAGTGAAGAGCCTAAAGATCTTCAACAACTGAGGACACGGGTTCTGCAGTTTTTCAAGACAGCTAAGCTCTCTCATCTGCTCGAAAGACTCGCCTCACGCTATCTTATTCCTACGAGGCATTAAATGTGAAATAAGGCCTTGCTTGGCGGTTTGCCACGACGGATACTTTTACAACTTCTGTAACCTATGCTCACGGCACCCAGAGCTCTGGAGTGAGTATCACAGCACTGTGAGGGTCTGGTCATTTCCATGCAATGAGTGCATGTCTTTAAAATATAAGTGATCTTTACTGTAAGTCCAGTATTATACAAATACAAACGCTGGCTCTGCTTTTCAGACTTTTTAGGATCTGGAACAAACAGCAACCTGTAACTCCAACCCCTGGGCTGTTCTATTGTTCCGGCACACAGTAGGCACTTCATGAATGTTTGGTGGGTAAACTGGCATTGTTTTCCCAATAATAATTTTGAAAACCCTGGATTGCAAGAGAAGACACTTGTCAAGTGAAGCATTCTTTCAACAGACCATATTTTATACAGCAAAATGTGACCTAAAAAATATGGCTTTATGGGACTGTGTCAAAAGAATAGCTGAAATTCGGGACTGTCTCTGGAAATTAAGGATGCAGCCTTTACATGTGAGAACAGCCTTCACGGCGAGGACACACCTGCAAAGTGTAGACAGAATCCAGGGAGTCAGAAAATAACATTCATACTCCCCTCCCCAGATTTAGCAACGGCGACCAAGACATGACAAGATTAAGACAAAACCCTCCTATGTGAGTGACCATCTCATTATGATGACCGTCAAATTCTCTGAATCGCTTTGATGTGTGTATTGAGTATGCTAACCAAAGGACAGCGCCAGGAACAGACATACAGAAAAATGAAAGAAATAACTCAGACCCTTCCCACAGGTTAGTGGTCAGAAGCAGGTACTGGTGAGAGAATACAGCAAGGATCACACTTCCTGACCACTAATGGCATGGTATCTGAAAGGAGAAAACGCTTGCACACTTTGCAGGAGATCATAACCAAGTCCGCGAATAAACACATGTTCATACTTTTCCCACTTAGGTCTTTTACATTAAAAAAACAAACAAAATCCCCTCCCCCGGGCTACTCCTCCCCTCATTGCTGCTCTTTCTTCTATTAGCCCCACCTGCCAAACAACTTTAGTCTTTTTGGCCATCTAAGCACATGTGCGTTCATTTCCCCCTAAGTTAACTTGTTTGCTAGTTTCCAAGTGTTAAGTCAGTTCACGTGCGTGTGTGGGTCTGCCCGCACTGCGTGTCAGCCAAGCTCCTGAGTGCCGTCAGGCTGCTGGCTTGACCTGACTTGCATTTGCTGAAATGTGAAGGCACCTGAGGCATAAACAGACTTCTCCCGTCTCCCAGCTGCCTGGGAGAGGGTGGGGCAGAGGGAGACCGTGGGGCAGACGCAGTGAAGGCGCTTCTTTTGTCTTTCGCTACTCAAGGTCTCCAAATTTGTTGCCCACCTATACTTCACATGCCTACCCCTACTGCCTCCATTCAGCAAATATAAACAAGTCGCCTGCCAGCAACTGGGAGTTTGGGATTGGCATATCAGTATTAAATGATGTGACTTCGTGAGTCCTTCAGGCCTGCCCCCTTTGTCTGTGTTTGCATCCAAAAACAAAGCAGCAGATGAGGAAGTGAGGGGGCGTGCAGAGCTTCATGATAAATCACAATGAAAATAGGGTGGCTGGGGTTTTCCCGCCCACTTACCTGTTACCTGTACTTATTTTCTTATTAAAAGCCTTTGAGGTATAATTTACATTCAATAAACTGCACATGCTTAACGTGTACGCTTGGATGATTACTGGCATCTGTTTATGTTGTGGAACTGCCACCGCAGAATTCCTAAGATTTCTACAACGCCCGAGAGTTACCTTGTGAGTATGGGCAGTTTTTTCCTTCAACTTGGAAGCCCTTCAGATTGTAAGGGAATCTGACCTCTCCTAGAAGCCCAGGGCTTACCATGGGGTCACTGATAGTATTTAAGAAAGCAATAGCACTCCCCCAGCAAATCCACCTCTTCCGCAGGAGAAAAAAAATATCTCCGTCCAAGAAGAGACTCGGGACTTGCAGTCTGACTCACCCTCAGTCCTGGGGCGCATACTCGGGCTCTGATAAGAGGCAGTCAATCCGTCCTCCCTTTGTTTATAATGAGTCATGCTGGAAATCAGGCAGCTACTTTTTTTTCTCTCCCATGTCAGGGTTAGGCAAGAACCAGAGGCAGATACACCCCCATTCAAAATGCAGTCACCCTTAAAGCGTCCAGTGACTCCAGCGTAGCTGGGTTAGGACATGTGTCTCAAAGGGGACGCCTACTGGTGGAGACAAGCAGTGCCATGTCTTGGCGTCGAGATCTGCCTTTCTTCCCCACACCTCAAGGACCGATCTTAGCCGGTTACGATTTGCAAGAGGAATGGGAAGAAGGAACTGACTTTTTGCGCATCCTGTCCCCGCTCTCCCCAATTGTTAGTGACAGAATGAGGCATGAGTCATAACTTTCAGCTATGCCCGCACTGGAGCAATTAACCATATAATTGCTTCGACAATGAACCTTCCCCAGCTGCAACCCGCTTCCTACCCCATACTCCCGGCTCCCCGCAGTAGAGCTCTGGGCTGTGAGCCAACAGTTATTCAGTGGCACGAATGTGAAGGCCCAGGTTTAAAAAGCCAAACTTGTGATTCTTTTAGCCAATGTCTTCTTGGCACCGATTAGGAAGTCCTACACAAGTCCTGACAGGAGCGTGGGGGACGTTTCGACCAGCATTAATGTCGTGAGCAAGTCAACATGAAACAGATTCATCTGCCTTTCAACGTAGTGTAGCAAAGGGCTGTTTTGAGAACAAATCACCATAGCAACTCAGCCACCCCGGTTACAGTAAGCTCAGTAGACCAAAATAAAAATCCGTACCAAGTCTTAGGATTAGCTAGTGAGAGCTGCTGAATGTTGACTTTCAGTTTCCAGAGGATGTTAGCCAGCACTTATTTTGGTTTCATAAATTGCTGAAAGGGATGCTTTAAATAATACTAAAACTATACAGCCAGGTTACACACTGAGGGGCTCTAGGCCACGCTCTCCGCCAGCTTAAACACAAGCAGGCCTCGCTGCCAAACAGCAGCGTTCTGCTGTTAAAATAGAAAGCTTCAGAGAAAGGCTCAGTGCTGCTGGTGACTTACCAGTTCCGTTCCAAGTTAAAGGTACCTGGTACTAGGAATGCTGGTGCTTCAGAAGAGACAGATCAATACAAAAACAGGTTTTCTGTTGATGTGAAAGGTAGGAAAGCAAAACCATTCTTGTTTTCCTCCACCCCCAGCACTGGGTTTTGGTTCCATTAATTATCTGTTCTGTCCCTAGAGGCTTCCTTCTCTCACCCCACTGTGTTCTCTCCTCCTCATCACCAGCAAACAAAATCACCTTTGACGGGCGGCTGGCCCATTCTCGTTTCTGCATCTGCACTGTCTCATGGCTTCCTCAGCCCCTCAGCCAGGCGTGTGCCTGTGGGCCCCCTGCCTGGACCGCCACCCGAGAGGAGCCGAGATCTCTGCATTGCTGAATCGTGAGGCACCAGTGTTCATACTGTTCAGCTCCCAGTCCTGTGAGTCACTCCCTTGAAATTCTCTCCTGTTTTTGATCCTGGTTGTTGCATGATTCACAATCTTCTTCTAATAGTCTGTCTCCTCTATCCTCTCACCTTCTAAATTTAGGCTCTTTCTAAAGTTCTGTCTGTTTCATATTTCTTTGCTTTAATCAGTTATCTGATGTCTTTAATTCTCACTTCTATTCAGATGTCTATTACGTCTTAAATTGAGACTGCTTGCCTGACTATTGGTGATCTCCAAATCAGATGGACAAAATGGAACTGTTTCCCAACACACTCAGGTTCCACTCCAGACTCTGTTTCCGTAAAGAGCATCATCATTTCCTGAGCCTAGGCTTGAAAGCTCGGTGTTAATTCAGACTCTTCTTAGGCATTTTTTTTTTTTTTTTTTTTTGCTGCATCCCATAGACTGCCCTTTGATGCTTCGTTATGTCCTTCTTTTCATTTTCAAAGCTGTAATCTCAGTTCTGGCTGTCATCACCTACGGCTTAGATTGTTACAACACAACAGCTTCTGAAGTGGTCTTTTCACCTCCAGTCCTTGCTTCCAGGTAGCAAGGTGTGGTAGAATGAAAGTAGGCTTTGGAGTTTGAGCCACACCTCTGCTATTTATTTCAACTATGGCTTTAATTTTTCATCACTCAGAGTGTTAGTCCCCTCGTCTGTAAAGCAGGTTTAATCCCTACTTGGAGATGTGAGGATTTAGTGCAGGAACACACATAAACTATCTGGCACCCACTAAGTGCTCAGCTAGGATTAGTTCCTTTCCATTTCAAACTCACTACAGCCAGATCAAAGTTTTAAAGCAGACTTTTGGATCCCATCTTTCCCTTACTCAAAAACACTCATTTTTTTCCCTACTGAAAGAAGAGCAAATTCCTCAAGCCTAGCACTGAAGAGAGTCCTACAGTGTGGCCCATATACTACTCCAGTTCTAACGTTCACGCCTCTTTCTTTAAACATCACCGTTCTGTTTCCCACCTGTTTCTTCGCTAAATCTCTGGACTTGGCCTGAAGTACACGGGCCTGCATATCTGTTTGATGAAATACTAGCTGTTCCCTAAGACTCGCCTTGAATTCTACCTTCCCTCTGAGGCCACTCCTGATTCCTACAAGTGGCTCTGACATCTTCCTCTGACCTCCAGAGCACTCACTTGCACCTCTCCTGGGGCATTTTTATTGTCCCACTTGGGCACGTTCTTTGGGTGACTTCTCTGTTCACTGTGAGACTGTATGCCCCTTGAGGGCGGGGACTGTTGCCGCCTCCAGTCTAGAGAGCCCTCTGCCCTGTGCAATGACTGCCTTCTTCCAGAAACACACCTGCCCAGGCACAAGTCCCTTAGTCTGCTCAACCGTCTTTTCCCAGAGGCTTCTGCTGAGTGTCGCCCTCCCCAGAAACTGCACAGGGAAGCAAATCTCTTAGTCAGCGAGGGGCATTCTCTCACTAACACCACATTCTGCAGCTCATAATTACAGAAAGTGTCTCCAAATACCATTGTCTCAGATGTAGGATGCCACCATTTTCTCGGACCTGGCTTATTTACAATTTTCATGAATCCCTCGAAACTCCCTGTGTTTGAAATCACAAGCTGGTTTTGTTTACCTGTTTCCTGGGCCTGGAGGGAACGCTGTTCTTTGGATGTACAAACATCTTTGTCATGTAAACGGATCCTTGGGAATATCTAAAATTCCTTTTCTTTCTCATTCATGAGTCAGTCTCTTTAACACTGGTAGTTAATGGCTACACAGAAAAAAGCAACTCAGATTAAATATTCTGCTGTGCTTTTGAAAACAAAATGAGAAACGGGTCCACTCAGTCAGCATCTTAAAAATGAGTCCATAGTTCTTAAATAGTTGATCAATTTATAGTTTTTAATATTGAGATCTTTATAGCCCTTGAGCATCAGAGTACAGTTCACACATATAGACATACAGCTATAATACGTAATCCACTTTCTAGATTACAGGCATCACCTTTAGAATGAATGAGGCTGGAAATACGATTTTATCCATATGGGATTTTATCCATATGGGAGCTCAGGATGCCAATACCACTTGCGAAGTATAATTTTCAAGAAGTTACAACATGACTCTCATACAAATATTAAGAAAATCAAAGGTGTTATTCAATTCAATTCATGAGGAAGCCAGCAAGATGTTAAGACTGACTCAAAAGAAAATTCAGGGATCCAGAGATTCGTAGTTGGTCAGTCAAGGAATGCAGAAATAAAAATACAGAACTGACTAATGTCCCGCTAGGCAGTAACTTTTGTGATGCTACCGGCCAAGAGCCACATGTGCAGGTCTCCCTTGCCATCTGAAGGTAGAGTGTTCCCATGAAAGCTTTCGTAAGCCAAAGTGGCGTGACACAAAGAAGCAAATACCATTCATTTACACGGAAAAATTTTGAGCATCCCCAGACCCATATTCCACAGAGGTACAATGCCTTTATTGTGTTCAGCATGATCTAAATGCTTACTCACGTCCAGTTTTACAGCAAGTGTAATACCCTCAAAAGCTCTCTTAGGCTTTTCTGACACCTTAAGGACTCATCTTGCTAAAAGACGCACAAAATACATCCAGATAAAGCTCAGATGCTCACAGACACCGTCTAAAACTGTGGCGGCTGGATGCGGAGTGTGCTTCCTGGGGGCAGGAGCTTGATGGGGCCACGCCCTCCACTCCCAGTGCTCACTGCCTCTATAATAACTTGCTGCAAAACAAATGCTAAATGCTATTTTTGCCTTTTTCTGTAAAAGAGAAAAATCCTCTTTGGATTTCTTTCGGTGAATGAAAGCAGTATTACGGACTTTTGTAAAAGGGAAGCGGCGTCGTGTGAACTTTTGAGAGGTTGGGGGTTACCTGTTTTGCTATCTGGGTTTTCTACAAGTTAACCTTTCTATTCTTATAAAGTTGCAAAATGGCATTCCTGATCAGTCAGCAAAAGGTTTATGGCCCTAGAAAATCAGATAATCCCCGGGAGACACAGACTACTAAACAACATCCAGCTCTTCACAGAAAGGTTACTCAGTATTCTCTTTGACCTCCTTCCAAGTTCTGCATACTTGCTCTTAAAACTACTAACTAAGAGATGCATGGAAGCAAACCAACTTGCTTTTTCTATGACACATCTGTAATTAGATACATAAAAGTGGACACTACCCAGTCTCCCATTCCGTCCTCCCGCCACTCACCACCAGTGTTTCATCGTGGACTCTGGAGTGAGACTCGGGTTCAGCCGGCGTTTCCATCGGCAGGCAAATCACTTGATGCCTCTGGGCCTCCGTTTCATGAGAGTAAAGAGGATTTTAAATAACAGCACCTTTATGGCTTTGTTATGAGGGTTAAATGGGAAGGCTCAAGCTCGCAGTGCCTGTGAGTTACGGCACTACCATTAAAACAGGGTTCATTATTCTAGCAGAGTCTTTATTACAACATTAGAACGTTTTGAGAAACAACCTGTCTTATGCCTTGTTAAAAGGGAATTTGGTTCTACATTTTAAAGCAGAAGCAACAATAATTAAATCATGGAAATGAGCCAATTAGTTAACTAATAATTAAACTTGTTAAGGGATTAGAATAGATTCTAGAAGTGTCAAAATGATAATTCACTTCTTTCAACTTTGAAGTTAAAAGAACAAAACGTTTGAGTCAGGATGGCAGCAAATTACTCTCTGTTGAGTTAGGATGTCCCAGGCACCGTGCTCACCACATATTTATTACACGTCAACAAATGAGTGTTTTCAGGAGAATAGTTTTCTTTTTCTTCCTTGAAAAGAACTGCTACAAAATAAAAAACAACCAAAAGAAAAATATACGAAAGCTTTAGACAGTGGATTTACCAGTCACACCAAACACAATGGCAGTTGTTCAAAGAGCAGTTCATCTTTAATCACTTACTCGGCAGAACAAAAAAGTTGCCAAATTCAATGTTCTGTTTTAAAGATTATATTTACTAACACAGTGGTAAACATAAAGCATTGGGAATTTATGTCCTTTCAAGTATACATTGTTATTTTTAGTTTACCCACAGAATGCTGAGGAAAATACTGAATAAATACACATTTTATTAAAAACACACAAACTCTATTACAAATTGATATAAATCAGTTCCGTCTCCAGCCCATCCAACTTTTGGCTTACGTGCACCCTTAAATCAAAAAACAACAGTGCCGTAGGCCACCAAAAACCTATGGATGAAGACAGTAAATTAAGTACTGAAGTTGAGAGTCAAACAGGAAAGAGCTATAAACCAAATTACAAAGTGAAATAGTGAAGAAAAATGACAACTTGTGTGGAAGTCTGGATAAGTTTTCATAAACTCAAGCCCGAGAAAAAAATTTTCCTACAATGTTGGTTTTTCAGAGGACATTTCTAGGTTAAACTGAACACCAAAGAGAAGGCAATTAATTTCCCTAAAGAGTTTTCTGAGCCAAAGGAAAATCAAATTAGGCTTGAAAAACAAAAGCGGAGACGAGTAATGCCTGCCTCTTTGCCCAGCCCACTTCTCCCGGTTTGCTTCAGAGCGGCTTTTCCTGCCCAAGGCCATTTATTAGCTTTGTGCTGTCAACACGATCAAGCCTCGACTTAACCCTCTGTGTTCCCGATGGACTGAGGAATGGGACCATTATGTTCAGTCCCTCGGGAGCTGGGAAGTTGCATCCTGGATGTACGAAAATATACACAGATACATATTCTACTGAGCCTCAGAATGAAGAAATCGCAACTCACTGCCGAAAGGACGTTACTTATGACCACTATTAAAAATGCTTTCTTCTTGTATAATTTTAAGAAATATAAAGACAGGCACAGTGATTTAAACAAACAAAGGATTTCTCACAATGTCTCATATACTCAAGTTTTTATGTAAAACACTTATAAAGTAGAATAATGCTGATCTCCAGTTTTTAAAAAAAGTTTTAAAAAGTTAAGCGTGAGTTCATATGTATATTGGATATTTATGATTTTAAAAGAGGCAGAGCTAACAAAGTTATGCTAGAAGATTAAAAGTTCTTTTGCCAAAGATTGTAAAAATATTCAATAAAAGTAAAGGATGGTTGTGTTAAAGGGTTCCACAACCGGAGACACATTAAAATACCCACACAGCGTGCGGCAGAAGTGAGGCCTGCTTGAGTCTGGTTGGTCGGGTAATAATATGGTGTCGTGATGTCTAGTCTCCGTTTGGCCATTTCACCTGACACGTCAATGGTGTGCTTGAGTGGGATACTGTTATGTTACAGAGCTGCGTGCTTATGATTTTGTAACGTCAACGGGGCGTTATTGGTTCTGGACCCTGCACATTTGGTTGGAAGAGGAAGTGGCAGGGAGAGCCTTTCATCTGTAAGGACCGTGTCAAAAGTCCATCAGCAAATATCACTCATAATTCAAACGCACACAGGGTGGTGCACCTCTCTTCAAATGCCCACTACGTATGGTGGCAAGTAACGGCATTCGAGTCAGAGGACGCTGGCTTTCGGAATACAAGTACACTGCTATCACTGTGGGACTAATAACTAGGACTGTTTAAATTGGTCGCTTTAAGAAGCAATAGAAATTACACATCTCAAGCAGAAGTGCTGGAATAGCGTGAAGAGAAATGACAACAACTGTGGCTATTTGAGGTGGTACGTCCTTATTTAATCCTCACCTGAGGTATGTTTATTAATTTTTTGGACAGAGGTGTAAGAGAGAAATACCAATCGGTTGCCTCCCACACACGCCCCAACTGAGGATTGAACCTATGACCTTTCGGTGTCCTGGAGTCCCAACCAACTGAACCACCCAGTTAGGGCGGGTGGTACGCCTTTTTCAATGTACTTTTACTTACGACTGAAGTCTTCGATAAAGAAACACATACAAAAGTGAAAGTTAACATGTATCTGACATTTTTGTTTTCTATTGTCAAGGGTATATTTTTAACCCTGGGACAAAATTCGTGGGTAGCCGAAATCTTTACTCTACCTTAAACTGATTTCTGTTCCTTGTCCTCTTCTCTACTCTCCAGATCACTGTACAGAGGTCTACAGTAGCCAGTGGGGCTCTCTGATACCCCTCAATGCATTCTTGCAGCACTCTGTACAGAGTTCCAAATCCACATCCTTCAACTGTGCTAACATGTGTTAACTTACCGAGAAGCCAAAGTGTCAGTACGGTTCAGTTTGGAGAGGACAGTTAAGAGCATGTGGGTTGGAACTGAAGACCACCTCCGGGTTGTGTGGCCCACGGTCTCCTCTGAGTTCAATGCTGTGAGACAAGAGCGCGGCCGACACCGATGGAACATGAAACCAGGGGGTGCGGCTCGTGGAGCAGACGTCTGGATCAGCTCTTGAGGTAGAAAATTTACTGCTCATCACTAAATATGTGCATGATACCTAAGTTAATAATGTTTAAATATAAAAGTTTAAAAATGCACAAAGATTCTCTGAATGTCCTGTATGTATATACCAGTAAAGAGCAAAATGAAATCAGAAGGTTTAGAATGAGACTGTTTTCTTTATGAATTTTTAAATACATATATATTTCTTTAGAATTTTTATATAATCTATGCATTGATTTTCCATATATTTACAGTTTTTTGCCTCAAGGAAGGAAAACCAAATCTTTAGGATGTTAAATATCTCAATAAAAACAGAGAATTCTGAGGGCTCCTCAGCTACAGCATAAAATTCTATAAATAGGCAATTCATTTTATGTTTTAAAAACACTGGGTTTGAACAATACCAAGTGCTACATCTACACCTATTCAGGTGTCTAGGAAACCAACCAGCTGGTTTTAGAGGTGGCTGTCTTAGCTCATTAGGAGGAAGTCCCCACGAAGTTTTCTTAGAGGTGGGAGAAGTACGTCGTGGACGAAGATGTGGTGGAGAGAAACTGGTCAGGAATGGCAAAGAAATGTTTCCTTCTCAGTGTTCCGGGGAGTATCTCTATGGACAGAAGGTGAGAACACAGCTGATTCTGTGTTATGTCAGTTTGTGTAGGAGACAGACTTTGGCTTGTCTCAAAAGCGGCCTTCTGTAAGCACTCACAGAAACATTACCTGATCCTGACACACCTCGCTTAAAAACTGGACACACACCCCCGCAACGGCCGGCACAGGAAGGGAGGAGACCTGGCACAGGAAAGTCAGGAAAGATGCCTGAATGCAAAGTTCAGGGAGGAACCCTGGCTCCTGATCCACTCAACTGGGAAACAGCACAATCATTAAAAACACTGGAGGACAACGAGATACTGAGCTAATAAGTAATAAGGATCTATCATGGCTGGCAGAGAGCAGCGGAAAAGCACAGTCACGGGGTAAGAAAACAGCCACCACTGTTCATTTTTTCATTTTCCCTTTAGACAGAATCTCTGCGTAAGAGGTGTGAATGAAGTCATAAAGCTGCTTAGCATTTGCAGCGTTCCCCAGAATACTCGTGAGCTTGTCCTGTGACAGGCTTGCTAGCTCTGCAATGTTCTTAACGTGGCTCATCAAGGAGCGACAGTTTTTGGCATTCACCCCTGGCATTTTTAACAAGAAGTCCTGGGGGCCAGGATTATACTTTTCTGACTCAGGGAGGGTTTCGGAATCTGCTGTAACAGCCATGGCTGTCGCTGCGTCAGGCTGTGGCTTATTCTGTTTCAGCTCCTCGAACAACTCCGCGGTGGCATGCGGGGAGCAGCACCAGAGGATCCGGAGTCTGGGGAAGTGCAGGGTGAGGAGCGTGAGTTTGGAACTAATGTCATTGCTGGAGATCTCCTGATGGAAGGCACCTCGGGCGATGAGAGAGAAGGGCTTACTGGGGTCGAACTCGATCAAAAGCACTGGACGCTTGTAGTAGCGGGACATGGAGATGCACTGGCTGTAGAGGCGGCCGTTGTTCAAGGAGCCGATCAAATCGCTGATGCTCTTGCGCTCCACGCACATGTCTGGAGTCAGAATGTAATCTCCAACCTCCAAGGTCACCGGCTCGATGTCGATGCCCCGGCGGTGGATCAGAGACGGGAGTTCACTTCGAAACTCACGCATATCCACCACGATCGTCTGCTGTGTACCTTTCTGTTCCTGGCCACCTATTAAGAAAAAGCAGCACTTTAAGTAATGTCACTGAGGAACAACGTGCAAAGATGAAATATAGCAATTAAAGTTTAAAATTATGTTTCCATTGTTAATCTATGATGCATGGTTCCAAAATACTATGTGTTATTTTCCCGTATTTTCCTCTATTTTCAAAAGGGCTATATACAGAGTAGATAAAGGCAATTTCTCTTAAACTAAATAGAACCAGTAGGAAAGTTAGAACTAATGGGCAGTTCCTTACTTACAATGATCCACAAATACCAGCATTTCGCTATCAGTTTCCCTCTGTAGTTCCCCTATAGTCCCTTATCGTTGCACTGACCACATTTTACCAATCATTATATTCCCGACACACAGTCTGCCTAAAAGTGCTCGCTGTATAAATTGCCCTATGAGCTATTGTGAACAATATTGGAACTTTGAGTGCTTGTATCAGTGAGTCCAGAGATGGGAAAATGGAAGGAGGCAGGGAAAACAAAACACTATAAAACAGCGCTCTCACACTCGGACGGGCATGTGACTCATCCAGGGTCATGTTAAAGAGCAAATTCTTCTTCTTCCTTTTTAAATTCCTTCCACCCAGATTTACTCTCTTTCTTAAAAAAAATTAAATTTATCGGGGTGGCACTGCTCAGTAACGTTATGTGAGTCCCAGGTGTATGTCTCCATGATACACACCTGTACACTGCGCTGCGTGCTCACCACCTGAAGTCTGGAGCCCTCTGTCACCGTATATGGGACCCTCTACCCTCCCGCCGTCCCCCGACCCCCTTTCCCCTGCTGACCACCACACTGTTGTCTGTGTCTATGAGTTTGCTTTGTTTTTTCATTTACTGCTTTCTGTTTTATATCCCACATACAAGTGAAATCATATGGTAAAGAGTGAATTCTATACAGGGGTGGGCAAAAGTAGGTTTATAGCTGTGCGTGCACAAAACAGAGTTTATTCTTATATTATTATTTATTAATAACTGTATTTATCTGTAATACACCTGTGAACCTACCTTTTGCCAACCCCTGCGTTTAGTCTGGGATACAGTCTAAGACTGCATTTTAATGAGCTCTCAGGATGCTAGTGCTTCTGGCCTAAGGACTGTACAAGGGCTGAAGTGGGCAGAATCATGGCCCACAAAGATGTGCATGCCCTAATCCCAGGAACCTGCCAATATGTGACTTTGCATGACAAAAGGGACTCTGCAAATGTAATTAAATTACCGATTTTAAGACTGGGAGATTATTTCAGATTATCCAGGTGGGCCCATGGGTGCTTATATGTGAAAGAGGAAAGCAGGAAAGTTAGAGTTGGAACTGCTGGCTCTGAAGGTGCGTGAGGGGCCCACGAGCCACGGAATGCAGGCGGCCTCCAAACCTGGGAGGGACAGGCCCTCTCCCCTAGGTCCTCCGGGGGAATGCAGGCCTGCCCACACCTTCATTTTAGCCTGGTGAGACCCGCTGGACTTTGGCACTGTAAGACAACGAATGTGCGCTGTTTCAAGCCACTGAGTGGTAATTGGTTACAGCAGCCACAGGAAACTAACACAGGGCTTAGAGGACTGAACTCAAAAGGACAGACTTCTGTGAGTGGCTTTCTGAGAGGTAGCTACACACTCAAGTCTCTTCCCTCATACTGCCTTAAAGCCTGAAGTTCTACATGAAGTGTCAGCAACCTGTTCAAGTCAATAGGAACCTCCTTCCAAAACACCTAGACACTCTGAGGCATTGTTTCCCAAAGGATGATCCAGGGACCACTTCTATCAGACGCCCCTGAGATGCTGACCCCACTGCAGATCTACTGAATTGGAATGTCTATTGACTAAGGTCTGTAAATCTACTGTTTGAACAAGCATCTAAGTATTCTTAGGTGCACTGAATTCTGAGACCCACTGCTCTAACTGTGCTTGACCCTACCAAAGATTATGTCAACGCAATCCTACTGCTTTTCTCACATCACTTGGCTGATCTCGGCTGCCGCCGTGGGGAAAGAGATGTGGGCAACAGGAAATGGTTATTCCTCTATCACATTGTGCTTAGAATTCAGCAGGTCTTGTGGTCTGCCACAGTTCACGTACTGCAAGGCAAGAGGGTGCCACACTCCTGGGATCTGGAAAACTGCTAAGGAGCCACAAACAAATCCAGAAAGGCAAATGGGAAAGTACCTCAAATAACTCCTATCTATTATCTCTGGTTAAACTGGCTTCTTCCAGTTAAGATAAGAACCTAATCACCATTCACAAAAGTTTCTTTGCAAAAGTACATTCAGAGTCTCAACCAACCACAATGAAAAGCAATGCTGGAACAGAAATAACTTCCAAGCTGGGTGCATCAAATACACCCCCCTTACATTACACACGAGGAGCCTTAGTTAGACTCAGGAAGGACCCATGGTTAATAAATGGCAGAGCTGAGACTAGGGTATGGGAGCAGACACCCACTTTTAAGTTTGCTGAGAAAAACCAAGTCTCTGCACAGAAACTCGGGAACCTCACAGCCTCCTTCACCAGCAACAGGAGGGTGGGACTCACCTGCTTTCCGAGTGTCGACGGAAACACCTGTGGACACGGAGCCTCTTACCAGGTCTAGGTTTGTTTCACTTCTGCCTTCCCTTTCTTCAGGGACAACCATGCTAGCCTTTTCCCTGGGAGAAAAGAAAAGAAAACTAAACAACTTTTGTAAATTATAACATAAAAAGTGATCTACGTGGCCACTGCGGTCAAAGAGAATGTAAGCAATACGTTTGAGGTCAGTATGCCCAGACAAGTGATGGGCGAAGGAGTGAACGTTTAGTTGGGTACCACTTCCCCGTCACCCAGGGCTGCTGTTCACTTTCTATTCTGTATGTCCTTCAAACACGTCCAGACATGAAGTGAGCGTGTAAAAAATGTTGCAGATAGATTACTGAGACTTTTTATAAAAGCATGCTAATGTGTTATGGAGCATTACAAATAATTTAAGTCATTTGTATTCCAATATTTTCAGGGTAATCATAAATAGGGATGTTAAAGATCAATGATTTTAGAAAATGAAAACATACACGACAGAACTTTGATTTTAAAAACTCCATTACACACTCTCCGTTTTAAAGGAAAATCACGATTAATTCAAGAAGGCAAATTTCTTGCAGAGATTTAAACCAAAAAAAATCAACGCCTCAGGTTATGTGGTAACGCAGCACTGATCCAGTCACTGGTGCACTCTCTTAAAAACACGCGTGGAGCAGCCCCCCGTGCTGAGCAGGCACTCTGCACCCAAACACGGTGACACACACGGCGACTCCTGTCTTCAGGCAGCTCAGCGCCTCACCCCCGTAGAGCAACAGGGTCATGACGGAGGTCTGTAATCAGGAGCTACGATTGTGACAAGGCCGCCCAAAACCAAAGAAAGAGCAAGCCAGGTTTGCTCTAGTCTTATTTTTCAAAACCGATCAAGCACGTTACATTCCGTTCGTGAGGCAGCAAGCGCTGCGTGTCGTCCGTGGGAGGCACGGCAGGAGAGAGGTGTAAGGTTCTCTCTTCCCTCGTGTGGCTTGCAGCTGAGCTGAGGAAACCATGGGGCCGGGGGGAGATGCAGAATAAACTGCAATAAGAGACTAGGGTAAGGTGAAACAGAAGACAAATCTTCAATATCAACTAGTAATTTCAACAAGGGTTCAAACAACAAAGACTTTCCCAATGGAAGGAAATGAAACTGGACGGACCCAGTCTCCAATCATGCTGGATGATAAAAAAGATTTTAGAACAGGGTACTGCTAACTGATACACTAATGAATAGAAATTATAATTTTAATTTCTGTATGATTTGAAACAATGTACAAATGCACAGCCATACTCAATGCAACATTTTATGCACAGGTCACAAGTCGATAGCTCCAGTTCCATTTTTCCTCCTTACTCTCAACGCCGGGGTCAACTGCTGCCTGCTGGGAAATTCTCTGCGATGGCGCTGGCTCTGGCGGCCACTCGTTTTTGTTCCTTTGCATCTACTGGACTCCAGTTGAGGACAAGGGGCCAATCAACCACTCAAAACAATGATTGCTCTTCAATGCTTTTTTCTTCAACATTCCGGCTAACATCGGGGATTTTTTCTCTCTTCATTCCCGTTCTTGACTGAGTAGGCTACGTACCACCCATGAGGGCCCTCCGGTGTCCCGACTGAGCTGTGCTCTGGGGGTGGCTGGCCAGCACGGCCACAGTGCAGACTCTGGATGGTCTTTATGTTTTGTTTGAAACCACTTACTGGCTGTGCAGCCCTAGGCAAGTCATTTAATGGCCCAGTGCCTCGATTTCATCTGTAAAATCATGATAATAAAAGACATACCTCAAAAGACTTCTTGTAAGGATTACACATGCCAGGTAAGGCACTTGGAACAGTGCCTGGCACATAACAAGCACCACATAGGGTTAGCTGTTCTTGTAAGTGCACTTTCTTATCCTGTGGCAACCTCATTCCCTAGTTATCCATGATTATGCTAAAAACTGAAGATTACTTTCAAATGATCCCACAACTGTTTCAATTAATATTGTGAAATAAAATAGCTAATTTACCATGGAATGTTATAACAAATTGGGAATTGAATTTGAGAAAAAATGTACTGAAATGAAGCCATGGCTGTGAAGAAAATATTTAGTCTTTCTTACTAGTAATTCAAATTAATTTAACAAAATTTTTAAAAATATTTTTTTTATTTATTTTTACAGAAAGGGGAATGGAAGGACAAAGAGAGGGAGAGAAACATCAATGTGTGGTTGCCTCTCACGTGGCCCCCACTGGGAACCTGGCCCGTAACCCAGGAACGTGCCCTGACTGGGAATTGAACCGGTGACCCCTTCATTTGCAGCCTGTGCTCAATCCACTGAGCTACACCAGCCAGGGCTAAACTGAACAGAAATTTGCCACAATTGTAGATATTCAATCCCTTGCTTTCAACATTTAGCATAATTATTCATTACTCTATGTGATAGGCACAAAATAATAATTTTAAAATTCAGATTCCCATTTCCACTTAATGTAATGAGGCTTCTTATTTTTGCTTTAACATCTTAAGTGACACTTGAATAGCTTGTACAAGACAACCAAGGGAGGAGGCACTGAACGAGAAGTCTCTTCAAACGGGCATTTATTCAAGCCCTCATGCTAACCCATTCTGTGGTCATATTTTCTAACTGTAACGTTTCAAATAGTGTGACCTCTTCCTCTGAAAAGCAGTGACCTCTCAAAAACTATGTATACTCACGATTTTATTACTATTTTTTCTATAGTAATAAAAATTTTTCTCCTAGGGAGCATTTTATTATCAATACTTAGAAGTGCAATCTTTTCTCTCTTTACTCATCCGTAATCTACTCATCTTCAGTCCAGTCAAACAATCTTTGCACTGCCAGCTCGCTTGCTTCATTCTTCTCTGGTTATTTTAAATAGTTGCACTGCTTTTATTCTTACAACATCACCCATGGAGGTCCTGGCAAGGCACATTATCTGACCCTGCCATTAAATTTTTCTCCAAGTAAAGGTTCAGTGCAAATGGTCTTTCCGCAACGCACCTCACATATATTTTTCTTTTCAAAACAAACACTTCTCAAATTCCCCAGGTTTTCTGGGAAAGTAAATACCCGAAGATTCTAAATAGTGTAACTCTCTGATTGCTATGTGATATGGGAAGATCTAACTTCTAATACATGGACAATCACCATTGAGATGATTTAGAAAACTATGCCAGACCACAGATAAAATTACATTAAAATCAGCTATGGAAATTATTGTATAGATTGACAGGTAGGAGGCAGTCCATATTACAGGTTCTGCTGAGTACAATTTCCAGTAAGTGCCAGGCTTATCCACACCGTGTCACTGAGCTCTTTGACGTACAGAATCACTTATATAAGACGGGAATGACATGGGGTCCCCAACATCTTGCTCCAATCTAGTAAAAGTAATCTTTTCAAGGTTGGGTTCCCTGATGTGCTGGGGAAGAGGCAGCCTCATGAAGGAAGCCTAGAGCATAAAAGCTCATGTCCTCAGGTACCTTTCTCCCCACATTTGACCAGGTTCCTCAGGCTCCAACACTGTGCAAGGAAAGGGTTAACTCAGCGAGCTCAGGCTGCTCAAACCCTGCGCATTCCCAAGAAAGGCCTGTCTTCTAGGACTGGCCCTTGGCCAGCTTCTGGGAGATGAGCTCTGAGCCCCTGGAATATTCTGCCTGGTTTTCATGTGCCTGAGGCCTGGGGCCACACAGTACCAGTTGGATCAGATGCTTTATGCTAACATGTGTTTTTGCTCCAGAGGTGGAGTCTGTCAGGTTGGGACTCTGTCCTTGTGACTGACCCCCAATAACAACGCTGGACCCAAGGCTTAGGAGAGTGTTCCTGCAGACAGCACTTAGTGTGTGCTGTCTGGGACAGTTAAACATATCTCAGTGAAACACTGCCACTGGGAGAGTTAACCACTTCTCTGTGAGTCCACTGGGAAGGGACACCCATGCCTGGCTTGCCTGGCTTCTGCCCCATGTGTTCTTTCCCTTGGCTGATTCTAGGTACCCTGCTGTAACACACCACGACCGTGCAATACCAGTTTTTCTGATTCCCATGGGTCCTTTCAGTGAATCACTGGGCCTCATGGTGGCCTTGGGGATACTCAACACGAACACCTATAACCTGTTCTGAATACTTGAACTTTATGTGCTAAAGGCAAAGGATGTTTTAAAAAGAGTGGAGAAATGGTTAGGAGGTACTGGCCCACATCCAGTATCACCAATTCTCTGGTTCTATCTCCTAAATATCTCTTAAATCTGTTCCTCTCTCTTCAACTGGCTCTTGATCACGACCTTTTCTCATCAAACCATCACAACAGCCTTATGACGATGTTCCTTGCTCCTCAGTTTGATGTCACTTTCTTACTTAGAACCCTTCAACGGTGTCGTATCATCTTTAGAGTCAAGTCTTAAAACCTTAGCAGCCCTCTTGCACCTCTGCGCCTTCACACACATCTTTGGTCAATGCAACCCCTGTGTCCGCTCTGTCTACCTAGCAACTAGTACACATTCTTCCTGTATCAGCCTAAATATCACTTCTCCAGTGAAGCCGCCCCTGATCGCCACACTGGGCTAGATCTCTTTGACACACTCTCTTATTACACCCGTGTCCGTTACCTTTGCAGCCAGGCGCATTCTGCACACATCTACTTATAATAATATTCACTTAATGCTTACTCATTAATGTTAGTCTTTTCCACTAGAGGACAAGCTCTAGGAGGGCAGAGACTTTTTCTGCACCACTGTAACTTAAGCACTTTAGTATTAGCACAGGGCATAGCATATAACATATGCTCAATAAATATCTGTTGACTGAGTCTTGGGAGAGTAAAGATCTGAAAGACAGAGAGAGGCACTAAAAACTCTGGACAAGAACAAGAAGCCTATATAATACTGCTTGTTATAGCTCTTTCTGAAACATTTTTTTTCTAAAAACACACATACATACACATATACCATATAAACCATTCCACAGAGCATGTTAATAGAAAATTTATTTTCTGCCCTGGCTGGTGTGGCTCAGTGCATTGAGTGCCAACCTGCGAACCAAGGGGTCACTGGTTTGATTCCCAGTCAGGGCACATGCCTGTGTTGCAGGCCAGGTCCCAGTAGGGGGTACAGGAGAAGCAACCACATACTGATGTTTCTCTCCTTCTCTTTCTCTCTCCCTTTCTAAAAATAAAATCTTTTTAAATAAGAAAACATTTTCTCATGGACATGAACAGCAGTGTGGTGATTGCGAGGTGGGGGAGGAGGGCAGGTGGAGGTGGAAGAGGGTATAAAGGGGATATATGGTAATGGGAAAAATACAATAAAATAAACTATTAAAGAGAAGAAAATATGTATTCAGGCGGAAAGGACTGACCAATAACTGTGTGACTAGGTGCTGGAAGACTCCATCAACAAGGCATGTCACCATCACAGAGAGTCTGCAGGGAAGGGACCCTGTATGGACCGTGTATGTTTAATACGTATACTGAGAGCCCTCAGCCAGCGTGGAAGGATGGTTGTCCATTTAGAAGTTTCAGGCTAACTGCCACTGAAAATGATCTCTGCCTTCTCATCGCCACTAATATGTTGCCAGTGTCTGCGGCCTGGGAGATGGGCCCAGCCACACTCAGCCCAGGTCGCGGTCTCCTCTGGTCTACCTTTTTCTGCCTCTGCTCAAGGATGCCCTGTTCAGGCCCTGCCCTTGCTTCTGAGGCCCCTTGGAGATCATCTTCTCTCACCAAGCTGTGCTCTCCTTCACAACATCCCTGGTGGGATTTATAAGATTCTCCAACACTTGCAGGGCTAAGAGATAGCCATTCAGTTTGTGAATATCTCACTTAAAAACGTTTTCCTTATGCTAAACTGAATAGCTTTTCCTGTTTGGATACGGAACATTTAAGGATACTCATTCTCAAAAGCATAGACGTATGTTCAGACAAATGTCACACCTTTTCAAAAATATTTTCCCAGAGTGATCTTTTGATCTGAACTGCCTGGGAAGTAACAGCATCTCCCAGTAAACAGTCGAGCAGTCACCCACCCACAGACAATGGAAATTGTACAAGGGGGAAAAATCATAATTCAAAGGAATGGGAGAAATCTTGTGCGCGGAGGGAAGAGCAGATAGAACTTTGAGAACATATTTCTTAGAAAAGTAGTGTTTCGGTTTTATTTCTTTTTGGGTAGAACAGCAGTTCTCCTCACATTCCTACTCTCCTGGTAAAGCACTGGAAAGCAACTGGACGTGGTGAAGAGAGGGGGGAGAAAAAGGAAGTCTGTGCTGACATGCGCCCTGATGACCACCCTGATGACCACCCTGAAGTGGTCCTCTCCGGCTTCTTCCCTCTCCATCTCTCCAGAGGGCTGTCAGGCATGCCCCCGCCCAGAGAAGCTTCCAGGTCTTGAAAGGCCTCCAGTACCACTTGTGTTTTCATGCTGACCTACGTATTACCTTATGAGTTTTTCAAAAGCTTCCTTTTCCTTCCGCAAAGCAGTGAGATAGCGTTGTTCCTCAGTCGAACCTCCGTATACAAGAAAGTAAACCCTGCAAGTTAAGACAGAGCTCTTTTAGAGTGCAAAAACCTTTAATCCCTGAAAGGAAGAACACAGCATTTTAAATCAGCAACCTGTACTGCTCAAATAATAAATATTTGACTCAAGATAAAAGGTTCCATTAATCACATACTTACTGAAATTAAGCTGCCTAAACCCCACCTGTTAAAGGTCTCGTTACCACATGGGTTTCTTTTCTTTTGCCAAAAGGAGGAACAAAGTTTAGGTAAACATTGAAATATAACTAGAGGGATAGAATAATTCTTTCCTTATAATTATAAACAAGTCAGAAAACACAAAATCTTAGTGGCTTCTCTTTTTACAATTTTTCTTTGCATCCCTGCCAAATAAACATTTAAAAAGTTGGACAGTAGTAATAAAAACCAGCTTATGAAAGTTCATGTTAGTGAAAAACAAACAAGTGAAATCTATATGACCTTTATCTTCATAAGTAATTTCTCAGTTCTCTTTATTCATGTCTTAACAGAACTGAGTCATCACACATTTCACATAAACACACAGACACTAAAGACATATGGATTATATCAGGCTCCTCAAGAAATAATTTGATATATGCTTTTGTCTTAGAAAAGATCTGCTTTTCTATCTTGTTTCCTGCTAAGAAGATGGTTCAAGTTCTTCTTCCGGCCCATTTCTTTACCTTCTATCAGAGACATTTTCCTTTTTTAGCCCTCGATTGTTCCTCTAGACTTCGTCTTTCTAGGTTCTTTGAAGTGTGGACAGGGAAGAGACCACTGGACAGTGAGTCCAGGGGCCCGGGTACTCCTGTGAATGTGCCATGTGGCTGAGGGCAAGTCACTCACCATCAGGTTCCCGCTGATGGAGCGAGCTGTTGAACTCCCAGGTCCCTTAACATTGACATTTTGTTTGCAACTATCACACTATTGTATTCTCAGGCAACGAAGAACAGACAAGCTGTCTACAAAGCTGATCAATAGCAAAGAATGAAAACTTTACCAGTCTATAATTATTTTACCAGGTTTGTCGAATCTCTTTATCCTGCATTATTTCTGATCCACTTCCTCCATTCATCTGTACTCTGAAAGGTTGCATTTGTTAAACTGCTAGAAAAATTTCTTTTGGCTCTGTTTTCGGTTCAGACTGCATCCAGGATATTAATTTTGCTGTTTATTTCCCGTCATATAATTGCAGAGCCAGAACACTATATTCTTTGGGAGGGATCATTTTCTCATTTATTTCTGTAGATTTTTCATCTGATATTTCTTGAAATCCAAGAAAAGTTGATACAATAATTCCTCAAATACTTTAGTTTTATGTGAATGTAACTCAAAAGTCACTTCTTAAAATTTATGGAGGAGATTTTAGAAGATTGAAATTACTTATCTGAGTCACAGTTATATTAATTTTGGGGAGAAGGTAGGATATTATAAATTTCCTAGAGCACCTCAGAAGCTGCAAACCAATGCATACAGAACATGGTACAAAACAGCAGAGCAGCAGGTAATGAGAGCCCAAGAAGCCCCCTGGATTCTTTGCTATTCTATAGTAGATAGCTTTCCTATGCAAACTTCCCAGATTCATCAGAAAGTAAAATAAGATTTCATAAATGTAACCAAAATTGTAACAACAGAATGTTAAAGATAAGAAAATGCATGCAACTGGTATAGATTCTGTGTTAAATCCTAAAGAATTGTGAGCCCTGGCCAGTCGGCTCAATTGGTTGGAGCATCATCCCAGACACCAAAAGGCTGCAGGTGCAATTCCCAGTCAGGGAACATACCTAGGTGGTGGGTTTGATCCCTGGTCAGGGCTCCTATGGGAGGGATCCAATCGATGTTTCTCTCTCTTTCTCTCCCTCTAGAATCGATCAACATATCCTCGGGTGAGCATTAAAAACAAAACTGTGAATCTGAAGCCTTTAAGATACAGTTCATACTCTTTATAACTTGCCTGAGAGGTTTCCCGGGCCTACTTGCCCTGTAAATTTCGAGCTGACGAACGAACGTTAACTCTGCATCATACAGAACCACGTATCGTGGCTCTACTTCGTGCAGTACCCTTGTCAGGGCGTAGGGGTCGCTACAACCCAGAAGCGGGTGGATGATAGTGAGGGGGTCTTTTAGAATTCCATAAGCGGCATCCGATGACAAGTTTAACTCAAACTCCTCAGGCTTACTTTCTTCTAAGCAGCTTTCTGGGCTACTGCCTAAGTCTCTAGGATATCCTTCCTTGCCGTCCCCGTCCTCTTCAAGTTCTTCAGACTTCCCCATCATCTGAGTTAAAGTTAACCTTTGTTTTTTCTTTTTCAGAGTCCTTTCTTTGGTAGAAGCTCTTTCTTTTTTGTGGGGGTCTTTGGGTCTTTTGTTCGATTTCCTAATTCTCTTGGAGCCATCTTCCTTTCTGAAATTCATCCACACTTCTTCAGCTTTGCTGTCCTTCTGAAAGGTCTTCCTGTAGAGTCTCAGCAAGAAGGCCTCTGCTCCGACAGTGATATACTCTCTCAGCTGGGAACACGTTCGGTCGTCGCTTGCACAGATAAGTACTTGACCTAAAAGTACAAAATGATTTTACGTTACTATTACTTTATCGCCTTCCTATTCCCCACGGGTCCCCTCATCTCTTTCCTCACGAGGAAGGCACATTTTACCTCTTGACATTTACGATTTGTTTAAAAAGGGTCTTAGATGCAGGATTACGTAAAGCTTTGAGTAAAGTTGAAGCCAGAAATATTTAATCTTATGAAAGTATAGCCAGGGTATAAAGGAGGCTTTGAAGAAGCTCTTTTCAACTGATAATTTCCAGAGGATCTTATACATCAAAATAAATTCCAAGTGGATTAAAGAGTCAAATGCTAAATATTAAATTATTAAAAAAAGGTTACTATTCTTCATCTCTCTGGCTGCAGATGATTTTCTAGGCTTAAAAGCAACAGAAGAAATAGGAGAGAAGATTGATATCTGTAAGTTAAGACTGACTCTATAAGAATAAAAAACTGTGCATTAAATAAGACTAAAGACAGACTTCCAATCAAGATGGTAGCACAGGCAGACATGGCTCTCACCTCTATGCACAACCACACCAAAATTACAGCTAAAATATAGAACAACCATCATTCAGGAAT
>PVKM010009046.1:0-37710 GCA_004027735.1 Carollia perspicillata | reverse complement strand
GTGTCTCCTTCGCAGCCCTGCTGCCCACTTCCGCTTTCCAGGGACGACAACTAGTTCTTAAAAACCCTTCCACAGAGGCTGTGTGTACTCTGAGGCCTAAACAAATGGCAGTGATGGCAGCATGTCACAGACAGGCTATTCTACATCTTGATTTTCTTCACTTAACATATCTTGGCGATTTTTAAAAGTATCAGTTTGGAATGATCTTCACTGTGTCCCAAAGCCCCTTATGATCCCCCGTTAAGGCAGGCATCGTATGCTGTGCTATGGTGCACAGGCCCATGGCTGGGACCAACAAGAACAACCCCAGCGGTCAGCCAGCGCTGACCGAGAGCCAGCCACATTGCAGGGGCAGTGCTAAGCAGCTTACTGCCCCGTCCAGCATAAACGGCACTGACACCCAATCGATGTCGTTCCCACTTTACAGACAAGGAGTCTGCGCCAGGCTTGGAACCAAGGCAGCGTGTTTCCACGGCCCAAGACGGTAAGCACTCTCTGCAGGGTCCAGAGGCTACACGTCGCCGTGAGGGCAGCGAGCTAAGCCACTGCCCTCAAATGACCAGAGATTCAGCTGATGAGCCCAGCAACGCTGTCCTTGTCTTTTGCCCAGAAACCGAATCCTCTCAGGAGATACATTATGCCACCCCCGTGTTCCGGAAGGTGCCACCACAAAATCACGGTGAGCTGCAGTTTGGGATAAGAGATGTTATTATGAGACAGTGGGCCCAGTGAGGCCACCATACTCAGGGCTTTAGGAGCCCAAGAATGGGTGGGTGGGGGCACACGCCTGCCTGGGAGGCCAAGGGTGAGCAACACCACGGCACCCAACAAGTCTGCCAGGAGATGGGTGGGTGGGGAGGAGGGAGGGATGAGACAGGGGCATATTGTGTGAAATGTCCAGAGAGGGTCGAAGCGCCTCTTCTAAACCATTTCCAAGAATAAATTACTTGTAAAAAGGCGAAGAGATTAAGAAATCCAAATTGGTGGTTACGAAATCGTCACAGGGATGTCAAGTGCAGCACAGGGAATGTGGTCAGTAATACTGTAATGCACTGTGTGCACTGTCAGGTGGGTGCTGGAAATACGGGGGGACCGTTATGTGATGTGTGTTATCTGAGCACTATGCTGCATACCTAAAACTAGTGCAAAATCATATTGAATGTAATATGATAATGTAACTGGAATTGAAACGTTTTTTTAACTTAAAAAAAAATGTAAATAATTAGTTGATATAGTCCAGAAACAAACAGTTAATACTTGATTCTGTCAGTCCACCCAGCTACTAAAATAGGATTGTTTTTAGAGATTCTATGAATCTATATCCTAAGTTTACTAAATTATTTCCTCTTTTACATTTCAGAAGCCTGTAATAATGGTAAAACCGAGTATGTCTATTCTGAAATCATCTTGTGAAGCAAAGATACAAACCGCATCTCAGGGTAAGCTGATTTACATGAAGGAAAGGCAAGCCTGACTGACACTTTCAAGTGTTTCTCCCAGTTCCCTACGGTGAATCACCATTTTTCATGGTTGAACTCTCTTCCTTTGGTGCATGCGGGTACCTCCAATCCTAGCATCAGACAACAGTTTTGTCAGGTGGGGTCCTGACTGGTGACAGTTTTTACATGCTTTTGCTATTTTTACACATGGACCATTCTCCCCATTTCCACATCATTTAAAAAAGAGTAATTGTTAGCCATGGCTGGTGTGGCTCAGTGGATTGAATGCCGGCCTCCGAACCAAAAGGTTCCTGGTTCAATTCCCAGCCAGGGCACACGCCTGGTTGCAGGCCAGGTCCCCAGTTGGGGGTGTGCAAAGAGGCAACCGATCAATGTATCGCTTACACATTGATATTTCTCTCCCTCTTTTTTTCTCTCCCTTCCCCGTCTCCACAAAAGAAATAAATAAAATGTTAAAAAAAGAGAGTAATTGTTAGAGCACTGTGCTTTCCAGAAGTGCATCCTGGAAGCATTTAGAATGGTCTCCGTCCAGTTTCCCCACCCCCACGCCCAGTGAAAGTTCAAAAGCAAAGACACAAAGCGAAACCCACGCCTAAATTCTAAAACAAAAGGAGTGGCCTGGAAAATGTGTCTGCGGAAAACAGGGTCCACGGTCACCATGGGAGGCCGGCAAGCCTGCTCAGCAAGTGCACACTTATTATACGCACGGCCATTTGCCTTTGCGCTCAGATTTTGGGAGGCTGCAAAAGTATTTATACCGATTTCCAAGGACTTCCTCAGTCCTCAAGACTTAGCTAATGTCAAAGGCATGCCTGTAAGTGCTGCATTTCCCATCAGTATTCTGCGGAGAAATCAGCCCAGAATTGAGTTGGGGGACAAGGGAGAATGGATTAGTTTCCTAGGACTGTGGTAACAATGTATCATAAACTGGTGGATTAAAAATGGAAATTTATTTTCTCACAGTTCGGGAGGCCAGAAGTCCAAAATCAAGGAGTCAGCAGGACACACTCCCTCCACAGGCCCCAGGGGAGAACCCCTACTTGCCTCTCCCCGTTTCTGGTGGTTCCTGGTGCTTCTCGGCTGGTGGCAGAATCACTCCAATCTCTGTCTTGGTCTTCCTGGGGCCTTCGCTTCCTCTGCCATTCGCGTCCTGGTCACAAGATTTAGGAACCAGCCAGATGATCCAGGATGGCCTCATCTCAAGATCCTTCACCTAATTACACCTGCGAAGACCCTTTTTGCAAATAAGGTGACATCCACAGGTTCCAGGAGTTAGGATTTGGACGTATGTTTTGGGGGAGTCACCATTCAAGTCTCTACAGGGGGCAAATGAGAAATAATACCTCTGTCGTGGACCTACTGTGGGAGTTAATTCAGGTGACAAATGTAAAGGGCTTGGAATAGGGCCAGGCATATAATAAGAACTCAAAGCTAGCTATTTGTAGTGTGATGATGCTTACTCTGAGTCATGCTGATTGGCTGCTCCCCTGGGAAACCTTGAAGTCTTTGAAGTCATCAACTTGGTGATCTGGGCCACCATTGGCTTCTTCGTCTTAACCTGAGCTCCTTCCTGAAGCAGAGCTGAGATAAGGGTTGGGTGCAGGTCATTTACATGGGAGGTGATCCCAGGGAGCAGGAGGACCCAGGGCGAGTGAAACAGAAGTCAGAAGCCAACGCAAGGGGTGGGGAGGGGCTAGCAAAGGAGTGACCCTACTGGTAACTGGATTTGCTCCTGTAAAGGCCCGAGGTCCAGAATGCTGCTGAGTTTCACAGCATGCCCTCCATCGGTAGCCCCTCACCGTCTCCTTGCAAAGCCTCTAAAGCAGTTAGTAAAAGCCAACCAGGTCCATAATCCATCCAATTACATTGCCCCCTATCTTCCAAGTGCTAGAATTGCATAACCTAGAGCTCACTACCTAGTCTTAGCAATTGTGAGGCTACAGTGTGCAAGGGTTTTCACTAACCCCCTTGCCACCAGCAACAGGATCCTTTTCATCTACCCAGGGAGTAATTCCCTTTCCCAAGGCTTCTTTCTAGGACCTGCTAATACCCTGTCTTATCCTGGGCCAGCCCTGAAAACAGAGCCTGAGATAAAAGCCTTCCATGCAAACAATTTATTTGGGAGGTGACTGGGGGAAACAGGCATGAGGGACGGGAGGAAAAAGCCAGTATGAGGATGTACTGCTGAGTTGAGCAGTGCTGTGGGTAAGCAGGGCTTGATCCCACTGAAACCGGCTGAGGAGGGAAGACACCGTCTCCCAGAACTGGCCACCTGAGGACAACAGTGAGGAACATTTACCCATTGGCTGAAGGCCGCCCCACCCCCGCCCCCACTTCTGAGCTGTGCATGTGGTCACTCCAAGCGGGCTTCCATTAGCGCCTCACCCAGGGCACTGAAAAGTCCCAAGGCAGAAAACAAGTGATACGTGTTGTACCCTTGCAGCACAAACTGTCCACACGAAGTGAGTGAAGCTGCAGATGCAGCGGGCCAGGATGGGTGGGACACAGGACACAGAGGGGTCTGGTATGCTCTCTCTCACATTTCCTTTGTAACAACTATAGTAATGACAGTAACTATCCTGTGTTGAGCACGTACCAGGTTCCAGGTACCTTTCAGTGCTTTGTATCCTTATACAATGCTCGCAACTAGCTCTTCACCTAGCTCGCCTCACCCCTGCACAGACAGCCAGTGTCTACCCTCCACCCCTGCCCTAGCTTTGGCACTGAATTGTTTAGGAAGGGAAGAAGACAGGGAATATCTACGTTTCTCACGTCTAGAAGTTTTACTTGGGTCCTTTTTCAAATCCACCTATTTCTTTAAACATTTTTTTTTTGTGAAATAGCACACACAATATATGGGAATGCATAAAAGTAAACGTGTGGTTTAATAAATTGTATCAGGTGAACACTAGTGGTGGAATGCCATCAGCAGCCCAGAAACCGTCTGCAGGCCCCTTCCCACCCGTAACCCATTTCCCCAGCTCAACGACCCTTTTATGGGACATCTGGGTGGCTGTTAGTTTGAGGCTACTGCAAACAATGGGGCTACGACTATTCTTATGCTAGGGACCTGATTCCCATGTGCGTGCAATTATGTTGACTATGCATGGGTCGTGGGGTATGTTTACGTCCAATCTAACTAGACAATGCCACCCTGTTTTCCAAAGCGGTCCTATGTTGCCTCTTATAGCCTCCCATGATCTGGGATGACGAGTACAAGCCTGTGAAGGCTGAGGTCCCTAAGACGAGGTACCTGAATAAAAGGATCAGTGAGTAGGGCTGAGATTTTCTTCAGAAAAGTCACTTCTAAAAAATAAACTTTGTAGTTTCTCAGTTATAAAACTAGGGATTGAACCTCAAACTGCAAAAATGAAATTTAAGATTTTAAGTAGACATACAGTGGTAACTGGCTTTCACTTGAGGCTGCTGTGATTACAGTGAAGCAAAGCAAATGAGCTGGTGTGGCCCCGTGTCCTCACCCCATCACCCTCGGTGTTCTTGAGAACGGGGATTACCGCCGTGAGAGGAGACACAGATGCATGACAGAAGAGGCAGTAAAAACCCTAAGGTCCTAAAGGGGCGTAAGAGGATTTTTACCTTTAAAGTAGGTCAATTTTGTTTGTAAATTATGTCAAGAAAAATTATTAAAACACACACACACACACACTCTCTCTCCCTCTCATATATTTGCTAGCTCTGAAAACTGAAAAGGTCTAGAAACAAAAACACCTTCTAAAATAATGTGCATCCCTAGTACCCAGTGTGTGGTCTCCTTGGGGAAACGCTGAAATGTACCATCTCTGTGTTAGATACTACATAACAAGCAAACTATCAAAGACCCACTAAAGGTGGGTCAAAAGGACTCGAAGCCACGTTGAAAGGCTCCCACTGGCCAAAGGTAGAACAATTTGAGCATCAAAAAAATCAACTTTAAAGGGGATGAATCCAACATTTATCCCAAACCTTTTCCATACCTCTAAGCAAACAGTATAAGATATTTTTCTTTGTAGAAGTATTCTAGCCAACGAATGAAGAAGACAGAATCAGAGTATCGCCGTTTTGTCACCTCCAGTGAACTGACCGATCTAGGCATCGATCAATGACTGCTAGCATCCCCCCGTCCAAAAGAAACCACCAGACATTACGGACTCCTGACGGGAAAGCACAGTGACCTGTGAAATAATCTCATTCCCCAAAATGAACTTAAAAGCTGATCAAGCCTCTGGAATCAACTTCCAGTCTAGAGGAACAGGTTAACTAAACTACACCGCGGGGGTGTAATCAAACAGTGCAAGACCCTGTAATAAACAATCCAATTTCTGAGTGAAACTATAAGCTAAAAGAGGCCAAAAGACCTAATAACCAATTTGAATATAAAAGTCTTATTTAAATTCTGACCCAAACAAATAATACAAGTGAGAAACTGAATTAATACTTGATATTAAATAATCAAGATTTTTATTATGAAAACTCTCACACATAAAAAGAGAGGTGGTACAACGAACACCCATGTACCCGTCACCCAGCATCGACAACTCAGTGTTCTTATTTTTCATCTATAATCCACCACTTTTTTTTTGGTTCAAACTGGGATATTTCAATCAAAATTATTTAAGTGTCTCTATTAAGTAAGGATTTATGTAAGCCATAATACCATTGTCCTACCTAAGGAAATTGTCAATAATTCATTAGTATCATCTAGTGTTAATTTTTTTAGGTGTGATAATGGTTAACAAAAGATCCTTAACTAAAATATTTACAAATGAAATGATAGCTACAATCTACTTCAGAATAATATGGAAAGGTGTATTGTGTAGGTGAGACAAAGCTGCTCATGGGTTGAAGGTTGTTGGTACATGGGATTAATTATACTATTATTCATGTTTGTGTATAAAATTCGGCATGATATCAAAAAATAATAATCAAAACATAAAAATGTGTGACCAGTTAGCCTTTCAAGATATTTTTTTATATATTTTTAATGTTTTTTAAATTTTACTTTTACAGAGAGGGGAAGGGAGGGAGAAAGAGTAGAGGAGAGACATCCATGTGCAAGAGATCCATCGATCAGCTGCCTCTCGCATGCCCCCCACTGGGGACCTGGCCTGCAACCCAAGCACATGCCCTGACTGGGAATCGAACCAGTGACCTTTTGGTTCGTAGGCTGGCACCCAATCCACTGAGCCACACCAGCCAGGGCTCAAAATATTTTATACAAATTATTAGTTGAAATTTTTGTTAGGTTGATAATGAAAATATAATTAACACAAGCATATTCAACATACAAGACTCCTTTCCTGAAAACAAAGCCCATTTCAGAGAGGATAAGACACTACTGTAGTCCCAAGAGATAAATTATGTTTGATCCAAATTAATCACTCCATTCTCACTCCCCTGAACAGTGATTAGCCTAGGAATGACCATGTGACCAAGTTCTGACCAATGAAACATCAACCACTCTTCTGACTGGGACGTCTGGGAAAGGTTTTACTTTCCTAATTAAAATAGGAGGAAGAGTCTTGGGTGGCTAGCTCTTGTCTCTTCGACTTTCTTCCTAACTGGAATGTGGACGAGAAAGCTAGAAATACAGCAGCCACCCTGTGACCATTAAGCAACAAGTATGAAGATAAAATCCAACATATTAAAAACGGTGGAACAGAAAAACAACAAAGGCCTGTGTCTCTAACTATACGGGAAAAGATGATGCCAGTTCCGGACAGTGTATTCCCCACCTTGATTTCTTTTTATGAGAAAAACAAATTCAAATTTGCTTAATCCAGTAGAGTAGGACTTTTGTTTCTTGTAGCTGAACATAGTCCTTATACAATGGAATACAAACAAGAAATATAAGTAATAAAAATGAACTTTTTAAAAAGCACCAAAAATGTCCATAAGTGCAAAGGGGCTAACAAACAATCTAAGTTAATGCAAGACAACCATATTAGAAAGGACAAATGTTTATTAGGCCAATATTAAAATCTATACATTCTTAGCTGATGATATATACTTGGCTAAGAAGTCTTTTACTTTGGATACATGCATCATTTCCTTCATGGTGGTGTCTCTACTTCTCAGGTGTATTAATCCATTCTCCAAAGTTGCTTCAGTAATCGACACTGTGAAGAGGATACCCATTTCATCATATCTAAGGAAAAAAGGAGTTCAACAAAGTACATGCGTACAAATGTAAATTGTAAATGCATCACATTACCAGTTTTAATTACTCTAGATTACTTTAATTACCACTTCTGGTGTAGTTCAAGAGTCACAAGACTCAAAGGCAGGGCTTGAGAGCTGGACCAAAACCCACCTTTTTCAAATTTCTGAATCGCATTCAAAGTAAAATTTTCAGAAAGTTTCTGACTTAACTGTAATAGCTGAAAAGTCATAAAAGAAAATAAAATTTGAGAACAGTGGTACCTCAACACACCATTTGGGGTGATATTATGGGTAAATCTCAGAGTAACCTTAGCCTTTTGGTACTTTGATATAGTCCAAGAAATTTATTTTAAAGACTCTTAAAATGCTACTATAATAAAAATCCAGTGCACAGCAAACCATACCAAAATCATGCCCGATACTGTAACTCTGTATGCTAACTCAGAGTTTCTAGTTCGGCGATAACTGAATTATCCACACTGGCCTGGCCTCCTTTCTTCGTAACCAGTCACACGATCTCATTAATGCTTGCTCGCTTTGTAGGACTGTAACAAAGTTATCATATGTATCTATTTCCTTGTTTATTGTCTACTTTATCCCGCTGGAATATAAGCTGCATAAGAACAGAAATCTTTTCCGTCTTATTGACTGCGATACCAACATACAGAAAACATAGTAGGTGCTTAATAAATGTTTAGATAAAAATATCCTAAAACAATAAAGCCTTTATCACATGAAGAACAACTACTATAACTTGATAATGTCCAAATAACTCAAAGGATGTGATTTTAGAACCCAGAAAGTTTAAATACATCCACTTCATTTGATATATGATAAAACAATTAAGTTACTTTATCCATAGCAACCTACTTTTCTTTTGACATCATCTGAAAGGTGTATTTTAACACGTTGTTAGAGAACTATGGAGCAAAACACAAAGCTTGAAACTTTTCAATCAAAAGTTATGTATTCAACACATACAAAAACCCCCTAAAGCCCTGGCTGGCGTAGCTCAGTGGATTGAGCGCGGGCCTGCAAACCAAGCGATCGCGGTTCGATTCCCAGTCAGGGCACATACCTGGGTTGTAGGCCAGTTCCCAGAAGGGGACTCACGAGAGGCAACCACACATTGATATTTCTCTCCCTCTCTCCTTCCCTTCCCCTCTAAAGATAAATAAATAAAATCTTTAAAAAAAATTAAAAAAAAAAAACCAAAAAAATTACCCCCAAAAAAACTTAAAAAAAAAAAAGGAAAAGCCAAAATAAACCCAAAGGAGAAAAGAAGTCCTTTATTAAAAAACAGAAGTTAATGAAATAGCAGAGGGTAAGACTAGAGACAGGGAGATGAATCAGGAGATCACTCCAATAATCCAGCCAAGAGATACTGCTGATCTTAACATGCGTAGTAGCAGTAAAAATGGAGAGATATGGATTTGAAATGTATTTAAGAGGTAGGCTGACAGCATTTCGTGACAAACTAGATGTGGAGAATAAGGATGAGGGAGGAGCTAAGGATGATAGATACATCCAGGTTTCAGTCTTGAGCAACCAGGTGTCAACAGAGGTGCCGATCACTAAGGAGACTAGTTTTCTGTCCTCTGGGATAAATTATTTTCCACTCAGCCTCAGAATGAACCACACACCAGCAAGGAAAAGGCAGTCCCGACTCAACAAATGCATCCAAGACACATAATTTGGATCCTGACAAATCAATAAACTCAGGTATACATACTTCATGACATTGAGTCTGAAGTTGCACGTGGTATGCGCTCAAGTATACCTGATGAACGCTGTTCCCTGGTGTAGCAATTAACTAAGGGCATGTGGTTGTGAAAATGAGGAAGTTAGAAAGACATACTTTTAAATTATATTTACATATATGTAATTTTAAAATATTACTGTTACTCATAAAATAAACATCATATAAAAAACAGAATGAAATGCTTCTGTGAAAAGGAAGACAATTCTTACTTTGAGTAAAGTTGCTCCAATGAGGACTGTGCAGTTTCCAAATAACCAGGCCACACAGAAATCCCATTTTCTAGTAATTCATTAAACAGCCCTTGACAAACCTGGAAAGAAAATACTTTAAATATGAAAGAAATAAAAGTAGCTAGAGTGACTAGTCTATTTTTGTGAAACCACAAATCATCTTTTTCAATCTTTAAAAATGGGCACAAATTCTTTTAATTATGTGATACTATTTATAATTTATATATTGTATATTTTCTCTGAAAATGCAAATCTCTGAAAATTTTATACTACATATAAGAATTCTTATTATGATCATTATCATTCAAAACACAAACAAAACCAAAATAGATTTTATCAGAGGAAAACAGTTAAGTCCAAAGAGCTATGTTACCTCTAAACTTATCTGAGAGTTGAGAACTGAACCCTAGGGTTTCACTATCGTGTCAGGAAGAGAAGGAAGAGCCAGGAGAGAAAACTAAGCAGAAGTCACCAGAAAAGTATGAGGAAAACCAGGAGAGTGGTATTCCTGCAGCCAACTAAAGAAAATGCTTCAAGAAGGAAAAGATGATTGATTAGTTTCGGTGCAATGTTGGAGACAAAAGCCTGAGTGGAAGTACAGAAGTAATACTGAATAAATAACATGGTAAATTTACTGTTTTCTTAACAAGCAACGGTGAAGCAAAACAAAGCCAAATCTCAACGCCCTTAACTATCTGGAGCTAAAACACAGGAGCAGGATTTCTCCCATTCGGCTCTGGGCTCTGTTGAATTGACGTAAGCCGTTAGAAGCACTCCTGGCCTCCAGTCACACGGGCTGCGGCAGCACCGCCTCCCCACCGGGGCTGTGCCCGAGCCAGGGCGCTGTCGCTCCAACTTCAGCCTGCACCAGCATCACCTGGAGGGCTTGTCAGAACACCTTCCTCCGTTCCTCCACCTCACTCCCAGAGTTCCAGATTCAGCAGATCTGAGGGACCAAGAATTTGAATTTCGAACAAGTTCCCAGGGAAAGACCATACATAGTGAAGTAAAGAGTTGGTAGGGTATTTGATATTTGGGGAACAGATGAGAATATAGATATTAGTAAATCTAAGAAATTATCAGGGAAAAATAAATACAAGAGTGGATTTTAATAAGTTAGAGGTTTCCAGGTGAAAATTTGCTCTTTCTAGTGGAAGGTAAAAAAGGAGAAAAAAGCTCTAAGCACAATTAAGTGCTGAAGACACAGGGAAACAAGAACCCTCGCACCACAGGTATGAGTGAGTACACACAGGTGCGGCCGGTCTGGAGAGCAATCTAGCTGACACACTGAAATTAAGGATACATACGCACTTTACCCAGAAATCCTGTCCCTGTGTATGTAACTGGCAAAAATGTTTGCACAGTCCAGAAAGTTACATGCATAAGAATTCTGTCATACTGCTGAAGCAAAAGAATCAAAAACAAATTTAAGATATACCATACAGTACCTTTTTAGTAAGTTAAAAATATCCAAGGCACAAAATGCTACTATATGCTTGTAAACAAACCAACAGAACAACAAGGCTGACAATTCTAATAACAAAAATATTGGGAACAGAGTTCTTTTTTGTCCTTCAAGCAAAACAAACAAACAAAAAAAAAACAGAAAAACAACAACAACAACAAAACCTAGGAACTTACTACCTATAAGGGTGTTGGGGAGCCTGCCACATCCTTACGGAGAGAAGTGAAAATTAAAATATTATCTTCTCTTTCCCTGAGCTGACCATCCCCACCCTCCCAGACCTCTCCACGGGAGCCCTGGCAGAAAGCTGGGTGGATCCTTCCAGGTCCCTCACTCAGGTCCTAGATGGGTCTCCATCACCTAGACCGAAAGGGGGACTGCTGCAGGGGTCTCTGGAAGGAAAGAAAACCACATTCCTGGCTTTTCTCCAGGATATTTACATCAGAGACACTAGAAAAAAATCATAATAAGATTACTGATCTAGACTCTGTGCTTGTACCAGCAAGTATCAAAAGTATTAAGTTAAAAAGGGAAGAGGACAAAAAGAAATTCACTCGACATCTGTGCAAATATTTTGATTACCAAAACTGTGCGTAATCATAAAGAAATGCAACTATGGACATGACATCGACAGCAGAGTCCACCAAATTGTATTAATCTTCTTTAATACACTATACTTTGAGTTATCTATTATTAACCATAATATTGACCCACAGTTCTTTAGTTAAAAAATTTTTTTCTCATGCTCCATGTCTTTTTTAACTTTTTTTATTGTTGTTCAAGTATAGTTTTCTGCCTTTCCCCTGCCACCCCTCCTGATAGTTAAATTTTTCTTAAAGCAAATAATCAAAATAAAAATTTAAATTGTAAACTCCTCATTTACTTGGAATAATGGTGATAATTCAAATCATGACATTAAAACTAATTTAACCCACCTGTCTTAGTTCCGCTGCTGGGCCTCTTCCCATATCCAAAGCAACCTTAATAGGGGCTAGACAAGGGTGAAGCTTAAGCACCTAAAGTAATCGAAGGGGGGAGGGCAACAACACATTTAAGTAAAACACAAGCACTAACAAACATGGAGCTTTTACACTGTAAAATGTTCTATGTGAAAACAGAAGCTAGCTGGGGGGGTCATAAAAAATCTTGTAATGATGTATTCAGCTGTCTATATCCAGCTGCTCTTGGATTTTTCCACTTAGATGTTCTGCAAAACTAAGTTCACTTGATACTGTCCCATTTTCTGACAAATCCATTTTCCGTCAACCAAACGCCCCTTCCTGGCATCAATGCCTTCCCTACCCAGCTGAGGCCATGTGGCTTATCATTTGGACTTTCTCTTGATAAAACCCACCACTCTTCTCATTCATTAACCGTTCAACAAAAACTTGAATGGCAACTTCTAGGTGCTGGGGACAAAAATCCCTGTCTTTCACGATGGGGAGAAACAGATAATAAACCCAATAAATAAATCAATAATATATCTGAAGGTGGTAAATGCTAAGAAAGCGATGGGACAGGAAATGCTGGCAAGGGGGTAGGTTGGGGAGGGCTGTTTGCAATGTTAAGTGGAAAGAGAAGGTCTCCTCTCTGAAGTGACACCGGGACAAAGACGTGGAAGGAGGCCGAGGAACAAGACACGTGGCTATCCGAGGAAGAGCATTCCAGGCAAAGGGGAGAACAAATGACAAGGCTCTGAGCTAGGAGCTTGCCTGGCATGTTCTAGAAGAAGCAAGGAGGTCTGTGCTGCCAGAGCAGATCAAGTGACGTGGAGAGTAGTACACAGAGGGCAAAAAGGAAACTGTAGGACATTTTAGGGGCTTTGGCTTTTTCCTCTGAGACAAGGAGCCTCCTGGGGCTTCCTGGAGCACAGAGGAGCACAGTAACGTGTACCTTTTAAAAGGGCCATTCAGTGGGGGAAAGAGGGAATGTCAGTAGCTTAACCACCAACCTAATCAGAGAGGAAGGAGTGGAGGTGGGAAGAAATGGTCAGGTTCAGGATATACAGGATCTGGCAGAAGGCAGGCCTGCTTGAGTGTGGTTGGCAGGGTAATAATATGGGTGTAACAATTTACAGCTTTAATCTGAACATTTCACCTAAACTGTCATATGGTGTGCTTGAGTGTGATATTGTTATGGTACAGAATCACATGCTTATGATTTTGTAATAAGAATGGTGCGTTATTAGCCCTGGCTGGTATGGCTCAGTGGATTGAGTGCTGGCCTGCAAACCAAAGGGTTGCAGCTGGTTCGATTCCCAGTCAGGGCACATGTCTGGGTTGTGGGCCAGGTCCCCAGTAGGGGTGCACAAGAGACAACCACACATGGATGTTTCTCTCCCTTTCTTTCTCCCCCCCCTTCCCCTCTCTAAAAAATAAATTTAAAAAACATTTTTAAAAAAGCAAGAAAGGGGTGTTGTGTTGGACACCGCCCCCCTGTATTTTGAAGGTAGAGTTGAACAGGTTTTGCTGATGGTTTGGATGTGGGGTAGAAGAGAAACAAAGGATCCCCCGTTTGTATGCTACAGACACCCTATAAATCGTACCCCTCCACAACAGTTCTATAACCTGACTTTCTCTATGGCCATATCAGGTTAACTGAGAATGGCATAATCAATGACTTAATTATGCAGAGCGGTTTCCAATCCCAGTGAAACACTCAAAATGTTAAAACTTTTAATCTGGGGCAGCTCCCTTTCATGTTCAAGGGGAATACGACTATTCTAAACTCTTGCCACTTAAATCCCTACTCCTCCACATTTTAATCTAATAATCTTGCCTCCTAGTTCTTAGCCTGCGCAGGGAGTATGAGTAAAACTCCCTGCACAGGCTAACCAGTAGCCTATTTGTATCCATGTCGTCTTTGCTCCCCGTTTCAAATGACTCCTATTCAGAAAAATCCCTCCACCTGTGCTCTTAATTCTGTTTTGATCCCTCTAGCTTCTTCCAAGATCTTACTCCTTAGTCATTTCTTTTCTTTCCTACAGCTTCAATCCCTTCTGTCTCTTGATTTTGAGCCCCGCCCAAAACTGTTTGTCCTAAAATAAGCCTTTCCCTTGACCCAGACCCATGTCTAGATCCTGTGATCCAGTGGCCAGCCACTTGGGAACAGACCAGAAGCAGAGACGTCAATACTGCAGGTCTTGCTCCTACTTAACGCTCATCTTCCGATGCAGATGGACCATCAGTGGAAGGGGTCGAAGGCTAAAAATCAGAGATAGCTGCGGAGCTCCTCAGGGTCAGAAATGCCTTTGGACCACCCAACAGGAATGTCTTGTTCTATTCTGTGAGAACCTGCTTACTATTCCTGTGGCCAAATTCTAAAAAAACTGAAAAATGCTTAAACTATACTTTCACTAAAAAAAATTTATTATTCACTTTATGTTAGAAACCAAGCACACCAACATTAAAAACAGAGGAACAATGAAACCGATATAATTTTATGAACTAATGCCACTCCAAATAAATTCAATTAAAAAGAAAAAAAGGTAAGGAGATTTATATTTTTAATGTCCCAAGTCTATCTCTGAAATATTGAAAGTACCTTTCTGTGGAGACTTTTCTTTCTTGCAAAGGAATTCTCTGTTAGCTGGAAAGAATCATAGAGGTAAGCCAGCATGCCTCGGTCTAGATCTCCGTTTACAGATAAAACAGAAGGAACCACACTTTTTCGTCCATCTCGCCCCTTCAAAGAAAAGTAGAACAAGAATAAAGTATCCTTTAGCAGAACTATCCATCTCTTAAAATTACATTATTTTAGACTTATAAAATCAAAATATATACTGATCAGTAAATTTCAAAGACATGATCAAATTAATTTTCGGAAAGTCATCGTTTGGCAACCCTCATGGTAATAACTGATGTGGACAGGAGTCATACGTGGATGCTGCGACTGGCAGGTCAAAACCTTGTGAGAAACACACAGTCTTAAATGATCTGCCCGCAAAAGAATTATTCCTCATTAGTTAATGAGTATAAAATACTAATCAACTTTACATTGGAGAAGCCTGGTAGCACCGTCTTAGCCAAGTGATAAAAGTTACCATCACCAATGACAAATTTTATCACATGCTTCCTGTGTAATAAATTTGAAGAGGGCAGCACCATTTCTGTGGCTGAGAAAACGGGAAAGAAACTCAAATCAAGGGACATTCTAGAAAGTAACTGGCTTGTCCTCTTCAAAAATCAAGGTCGTGCAGGACAAGGAAAGATCAAAGAGTGCTTGTCTGAGAGAGACTAAGGCTCCCCGACAGCTACATGAAGCACGTGACCTAGTCTGGATCCTGGACCTATAAAGGGCATGTTGGCACGACTGGTATATTAGAAGGGTTCTGCGGGTTGGATGGTAATGGTGGATTACTGTTACTTTCCTCATTTTGATGGGTGCATTGTGGTTATGTAGGTGAGTGTCCTTCCACTCAAGAAATACATTCTGAAGTATTTAGAGGTCATGTGCCCCATGTCTGCAGCGTACGACCAATTAGTTCAGAAATGATCACAGAGAAGCTGGGTAAAGGATACACTGGGAGTTCATGGTAAAACATACATGTAATTGGGACACATTTCCAGGATACATGTGTAGAAGTTCTTGATCTCCTAGATTCCACAGGGTTTCTATTGGCTCCTTTCCCCAGGGGAAATTGTAGTAAACTTTGTTTCCTCTTCGTCCCTCCTCATCCTGACAATCACTGCTGCTGAAGTTAGATGGACTCACCGCAAACTGGAAAAGAAAGTTTAGGTTTGTCTTATTAACTTATTAAAATAGATGCTACAAAGTCGCTAGAGACGTTTCATGCAAGCAACTGAATGAAAATGGTCAAGCCCAAATCAGAACTACAGAAAAAAATTGTTGATTGTATGTATATGTGTGTATGTATATATATCCTAATTAGTAAGAAGGGAAGGCAACCAAGAGCTACGTGAGATGAAGGAAGTACCATATACTCCCCATTCTTATCTTCTGTAAAGAACTTGATTAATTATGATTATTCCACTTAATTAATTTAGGTGGGCGTTTGGGGAGCTTAAGGGTTGGAGAAAGATAAAACTGCTCTCTTCAGCTCTCTCCTGTTCAGCATACACTAAAACCTGATTACAAATTAAAGAACCCTTGTGACTACTACGGAGAGTTCTTGGAGACAGGGAACAAAAGTTAAAGTTCAAGGAGCGAACAAGGGTCAAACTCATACCGGCCAGGACAGCCAGGTGAGGGATTTGAACTTTACTTTAAATGTAAACACTTAGCAACAAAGGCTTCTGAGCAAGAGAGTAATATTAACCAATGTCTTTACCAAAGTAACTTTGTTATATGGAACAGTGAAAATTATTACAGAGTTTATTTGTATTTGTTGACTTAGTATAGCTGTTGCTGTAACATAGCTACATCAAAAAAATTTGTCACTTATTACAGAGAAGTGTTACCTCTGACACATTAAGACAACACACTTAATGACTATTGAATTAAGGGGGATTATTGTAGTACCTTTCTCCACCACAGGAGTCGATGACGCAACCAGAAATCAAGCCACTGGCTGGCAGTTCTTGCTGAAGTAAACCACACCAGCGAGGCTTCCATCTTCTCACCCATTCTTTGGCTATCAGCAATATTGGATAGTTACTTGTCTAAAAATCGTATAATGTATCTCAAAATGAAAATGACTAGTTCTTGACTACGTAAACGCAAGGCCGAGTTATTTGCCATTTTTCTGTACCTTTTAACACCATCGGCTGTCTGCTTAGAAGCAGGGTGAAAACACACTCCGATCTGAGCAAGGCCATAAGGCAGCCTCTTGTTTACCAAATCTAGGCAATTAACATAGTGCTCCAAGGCACCTGTCGAAAGATAAATCAATCAGCACGCAAATCAACTCTATAAACCCAGATCTTTTTGATTAACTCATATACAAACTAATAATATAATAATGCTAACGCAATAGTATAAGTAGCATGGACCTATTTATTAAGGTAGATCTTAATTACCACTTAGTTTTAGGTAGTTTCCCCCAGCTTTTTAGTTTGAAGATTTTCAAATCTACAAGGAAGTTGAAAGAACAGGACAATAAACACCCCTTAACCCTTCACCCAGGTGCACCAATTATCAATATTTTGCCACATTTTTTGTTCACCCCCAAAACATTTCAGCGTTCCTCTCCTAAAATTAATATACCATATTTACACCATATACCATACCATTCTATATACCATATTTACACCATAAACATAATACCATTTCATCTAATATATAGTCGATATCCTATTTTCTCCAATTATCACACCAAATGTCATTCACTGCTGTTCTCTTTCCCCCTAAGATTCATACACTGAATTTTGACTAGGTCTCTTTAATCTCTTTGCATCTAGAACATTTCCTGACTCCTCCCTCCCTCACTTTGCTCTTCATGACATTGACTTTTGAGTCCGAGCCAGTCAGATTATCTCACATTAGACATTTGTCTGATTGCTTCCTTATGATTTAATTATTTTTAGCAGAGTTATTCTAGAGTTGATGTGTGTGTGTCTTATTGTATCCTAACAGGAGCAACATAATGTCAAATCATCCCACTGTTAATGAAACAAATTTAATTACCTGACTAAGGTAATTCACTCCCCAAAATACCATGCTCCCCTACAATCTTCCACCTATATTTTAGAATCTACTGATGATCCTTGCTTGAATCAATTATTATACCCTTAAAGAGTATAAAATCAAAACATGGTGATTTTTCTAATCTATTTTTCCTTCTACATTTATTGCAGTTTCTATAAAAACAATTTTCTCCACTTCTTCAATCCAACAGCAGCCTCAATTACTTTTTTGGTTAACACTGTGGTTTAAATTTTTTATCTTATTTAATGTGTTATGATCCATTACCATCAATATTTATTTTAATGTTCAATTTGTCCCAAATTTAGCCAGTGGGAGTCTCCTTCAATCCGGCATCTGGTCCTTTCGATATGACCCCTAACCAGTCTTCAAGTAATTCTTTGCTTTCTAGTACCATAAAATGTCCCAAACTCACCTGGTACTTTCCTTGCCTTAGACCTGGAATCAGCCATTTCTCCAAGCACTGGTTTATTTTATTCAATAGAAAGCAAACATTGGGTACCAGGTGTGCTCATTGCTATTGTCATTTTTTCTAGGCCCTTTCCAATGAAGAAAGTTAGAAAATATTTATTTTAAAAAATCATGAATTCATACTGATATTGCCAACTGAAATTTAACAGTACAAAGTTTATTCTTATCTTCTTTTATATTTGTATCTCTTTTCTATTACAGAGAAAATCTTGGCTTCTAATAACATTAATCTACCCATCTATTTGCTTTATCCTATAATATACACAGCTTCAGAATTATAATTCCAACATTCCTACTCAGTTCAAGATTCCTTTGTAGTTCTCTATGCTAGTTATATAAAAGATTATACCCCACTAAACAGCACCGTGTTCAAAAGTTACTTGAGTTTTCCACTTCTGATAATAATAGGTTAGCTTGTAACACACACACACAAAAGCTTGGGTCAAGAAACTTTTATTAAAAACTCGCAAGATACAAGAGAACTATCAAGGCACTAAGGACTTGAGGGTCCAAATTTTGGAGAAAAGGGAAGCGCACCGAGATGAATCCAACATTTAGTGCTACTTTTCCAATTCTCAAGTAGCACAGCTGAGCAGAACTTCCTGTCGTTTTATGCAATTGGGAAACACAAGAATTACAGTTCCTGGCCCTTCAAGGAGGGGCCCTGGTAAACACCAGAGCGTTTCACTGCGGATACTACACTCTAGGAGTAGAGAGGAGTGAAAAGACCGAAGCCCAGCCTCCAATAAACTTAACTCTGGGTTGTACTAAGAAGATATGGTATCCTACACTCCAGCTGCCTGCCGAAAGCAAAAGTAAATCCTTTCAGAAGGAAGAAAATGCCACTCAAAGCCTTGATTTATCTCTACAATTTATATGCAAATCACCTAGAATTTCAGGAGGAAGTCCAAATGACCAAAAACCCAGAGAAAAGCAGATACTGGAAAGAGATAAATCTAAGTTACTGAACTTGACAATGTGACTGTATTCAAGAAAGTTGATGACAAGATGGGGAAAATAATTAACCTATTTAGACACAGGAAGACAGAGGAAAATAAGTAAAAATATCTGGAGACATAATAGCTGAGAATTTTAAAAAACTAATCATAAGTAGAGGCTACTACAATAGTTCTGACATGGAATAAAGAAAGCAAGAACACTGGGAATAGAAGGAAATGGCAAACCGGGTAACTAAGCAAATAGGTGGATTTAAGCTTCCTAAAGGCAAGAAAAAGTCTGGCACACCATAGATGCTTTGATGAATGGACACCTACACAGAGCTAAGTTTCTTTTTCTGATAAGGAAGAAAAGCCTGGGGGCATGGTAATGCGCAGTGCTTTAACTCCCCCAAAGTAAAGCCACTGTGGAATAAAGCATAGGAATCAAAAGTACCACATTTACTTAAGTTTCATTTTCTTAAGGAAATCTTTAACAGTTTACAATACAGTTACTAATTTTTAGAGAACCATAGGCATTATTTTAAATTACTTTACAGTACCACTTAATGAAAAATGGCCAGGATAGCATTTTGCAAAGATGAGTTCCCGTGCCCCAAAATCTCTGCAATGTTTCATTTGACTTTAAAGGCAAATGGTCCCCTATAAGTTTCTGTGTTCACTCAAGAATCACTTAATAAAGCTTCATTAGTTCTGTTTTGCGAACTCAAAAATTACCTACAGGGCTCTCAAAACAATAGACTGTAGATCAGTTTTCAACATGAAAAACGAGCTTTGTGTGTAAAACCGAAGGGTGGCTGTGGAAGTATTTACAAACATTTTAGTAACGATGAACAAATGATTTAAATGTATGCTTTAATTTAGGTCCTAATTCTAGGCTGCTCAATTAACTCTAAAATTATAGAGTTGCCCCATGAAATTGAGTTTCCAGGTCCTTCGGTCAGATTCTTTAAGGAACAGTATCAACTGCATAGACCAATTTTCTCCAGCGTAGAAGCACTGTCAATATACCCAACTACTTCAAAAAGATGAGAACCATGTAACTTCCTTTCCACGTGAACAAAGGGCCAGCTGCAATTCGCGGAATCCAGCGAGATTGCCTTTCCACCCCCGACACCTATTTTGAAGCATGAAATCATGAAGCATACCGTGAAGAAGGTTCTCCCGTAGTTTCCCAGAAGTTTTTAATAAGTTCTCAAGAAATGCTACTAGCTGTTCCTTACTCAGTTCTTTGTCTTGCAAGATTTCGCGCACAGTTTCTGCAGAAACTAACCTGAAGTCACTGTCCCCAGGCAGTGAAGGGCCTGATTCAACGTGGAGTGCGTCTACGGGAAAGACCTGCTCCCTGAACACCACCACCGAGGACCACCATTCTGTCGCCAGGTTCTTCCGCAACTCTAAGCCCAAAGGGCCAAAGCCGGAGTGGCACCCGCTCAGAAGAGAATCTCGGCTAATCTGCTGCTTGGTGCCACTGAGGAAATGCCTTCTCTGACAGATCTCTACCAGCGCTTCGCTCCCCTCTCCAGACTCTTGGGCTTCTCTTAGTTCGCTCCCCGCGGGTAGCTCCGCGTGCGACCTCCTGGGCCCTCCGAGGGGGCTACTCCCTTCCATCAGCCGCTCAGGCTGGCCCCCATCTACTCGACCCCCCAAACCAGACAGCAGGCACCTGCAGGCTTTCTGGCAGGCCCTGACGGCTAAACGGGAGCGCATCACCCTCGGGAGTTAAAGGCCACAGTCTCCCGTTGGCTGGTGATCCCAATAAACGTTCACAGCCGTAGGAACCTGGGAACCAACTGCGCAGCCGCGTGGAAAGATAGCGTGCGTGCAACTGGGCCCGCCCACGGAAGCGCGTCACCGAGTTCCGGCTGCTTGGCCAAGCGGACGTAAGCCTCGTTCCGTACCTCAGCTCAGTCAAGCCTGGTTCCTCCGCCATTGCCGTTTTCTTACCTGTCCTCGCATCGATAAAGTCACTCCCATCCACTTCTCACAGTCGTGCAGTAGCCAATGTTGCATCAGCTTTACTTCCCTTCCCCATATTGTTTGCGTATCAGACATGAAAATAGATATTCTCGAAAGTCTTTAATGTTAATGAAAATAAACTTTTGGTTCCCATTTTTAAAGTTTTAGTCTTTTGTCGTCGTTTAGAAACCCAGTTCCTTCTTGCAACTCTACTTGGTAAACGCACCTCCAACCTGCTTAACCCCCAGAGCAGCTCTCTCGGGTGTGGGTGGGGCTGTGTATCCAGCGAGAGGCTCTCATTAGAGCAGGTCTCGAAGGACAGCTGGGACCATGCACCACCTGGGAACCTCAGACGACCCTGCTGAGGGGCCCAGCAACGTTTTAAACCTCCGCATTTTAATGTGGAGGTACACTGGGAAGCGTAGTTTGTAAGAGCAAGCTGCCCTACCAGACGTTTTTTTTTTTCACAGCTTCATCAAAACACGCAGAACTTGACAAGGTCGGTTTAAAATGGAGTTTCAAGGATAGCCTGCCTACCAGGTCTGTGGATTACAACCTTCATGGTGACACTTAAGGCCTCTAAGGGGATTGCCCTAGTGGAAGTGGTACAACTCAGATGAAAAGTTGATCCCAGAACCCCCGCGAGTCCTACCCTCCCGCTCCCCTTAAAGTGGTTAGGGAAACCTTGTAAGGTTAATCCAGGTGAAAGTAACAAGCTACTAGATTCCACTAGACCACCAGGAAGGGGCAGTTCCATAAAGCTTAATAGCTCAGCAACTAAATTAACGAAATACGGGAGCAGTGAATGAAAAATATAACGTAGTGTAGGGCAACCTCAGAAAACAATTCCATGCAAATGTGCGAGTTTAGAAAATTGAAACTGTAAATTACATTAACTGCAAAGCTGGGCACTATTAATGTGCGTTTTCCACACTAAAGGAACGCACAGAAGTGATCTTATACACAAATAAATGAGAGAGAGAATGGGGAGAAAAAAATTACATTTATTAGTTAAGACAACCACAGGTTGGACACAACACATGCTAAAAAGTGGAGTCTTTTAAAACTTAGTTCAAAGATAAATAGGTAAATGTTTCCCACAGCCCCACAATCATTTACTTCCGTGTTTACAAATTTGAAGGCCCACATTAAACATTAACAGTAAAATATGTAATAAATACTCCCACCTACTCTGAAAGCTTCAAGTCATAACCAATTTGATCATGCTATTTAAAACTTGTTATAGAGGTTGATCAGTTTTCAATGTATTATTCCTAAAAATACCATTCCCCTCCCCCTACAGAATTCCATTATTTTAGAGATGAGACATTAAAATCAGAGCCCCCATTTAATAATCAGAATTTCTCATTAGACCTCCCCCCTCTCCTGGCAAATAAACATGTTATCAGACTCTCTGGGAAGACACAGATCTATTTCTACCCATTATTGAAGTATTAGAAGGGTTGTTGGTGAGCCCAAGTTAAACATAAAGCCACTTCCTGTATCTTTCTAGCAATAAACCCATGTTGACCCGAAAAGACTTGCTAGTCACTGCACTTCTGGTTATGTTGCTTTCTCTTGGTTAACCATTAATTTTGATGAGGATTTATGTGTTCAAATATGATTACACCTTCACTTGAAGTGCTCCTGAGGTCCCTGATTATTGCAAAGACATTCAATGCCTCTCCACCTTGACTAAGAGCCCCAGAAGAATGTGGACACTAAAATCTTTTTATAACCTGCACCAAGAACACTGAAAACAAATTAAAACTTAGCTCCTGCCAACCACATCTTAGAAAGTGTGAAGTCTTATAGTTTTGTCCACATTCCAGTAATTCACAACAGAGCAAAAAACATGAATATAATCTTTCGGAGACCAGGTTATTCAGAACTTCTAAATGATAAAATTTTGTAAGAGGAATAGCCATCCAGGTTCTCACACTAACCAGTTTGAAAATGAAATTTTTTATTACATAGTGCCCTACACACTACATAATGAAAAATTAGTTGACTTTGTATCTTTTAATCTCAGTTCTGCAAACAGGCTATTACCTGACTCATCTTATGATGGGAGGTACTGATAGAATGCCATTATGCCATTCAGCCTAAAATTTACCTAAACCAATCTCATTTTAATTCTTGCAATACGAACAAATCTTCTGATCTCCCCACTTCCCAAAACTAAGCACGGTAATTGAAAGCAGTTTAGTTTTTGATTTAAAAAAAAACAAACACCATCTAAGCAAAGTTTTACATGATATTAGATATGTAAAATAAAGTACAATTTCCACTTAATTCAGTCTTCAAATATTTTTTATTGGAAGGCCATGCATTGCCTTCATTCATTGTATTTCAAATCACTGTACATTTACTTTTGTGAAAACACTGCCTGCATTTTCTAGTACAAAAAAAACCTAAAAATTGTTTCAGGAATGTAGAGAAATATCCAACTTAAATAGCGAAAAAGTGCACCATAATCACTGCTGCACTGCAGTCATTTCTGCATTTCCCATGTTTCTTAAATAACTATCTTGTCTGGTAACACACAATATAAAGAGCAATTATGAAAAACAGACATTTACATATACTTTCTAAAGTCTTATTGAGAATATCCTGTTGGCATTGGATAACCAATCATAGGCGCAGCTGCAGTAGCAGGATATGCGTATGCCTGTTGGTTCATACCATTGTGCATATTTGGAACATTACTTCCATATTGCTGAGTGCTATCATAACCATTCTGGTAAGTCCCTGTTGGATTACCAGTCCTAAAACTGGTCTGTATACCAGCAGACACAAAATTACTTCCAAAGCTCCCATTGGTGTAATTGGTAGCACTGTAAACACCATTCTGGGTTTTTGCCCCAAAATCTCTCTTAAGCAGACTAGAGTAACCTCTGTCATAATTTTCCCTGTCTCTAAAGGTATTAAATCCACCCCTTTTGCCCGCAGAGTATCTGTCCCGACGGTCATCCTTCATGCCACCTCTACCCCTGGAACGACCTGTAAAGAAAAAAAGATTGCAAGCTGATTATTTCTGTAGCACAAATAATTTCTAACACAGAAGGAGTAAGGTAGCTCTTATTCACTATAGATGCAGGGTATTTCTTCAACTTAAGTGTCCTGTTGAAGGTTTTTACTCACCTGCCAACCCTCTTTAAATGGTTTTGCGTACAATTATGTGACCTAAAACCACCAACCTTCCTTATTTTAAAATTGATCTTACCTGAACCTCTGTCTTCAACCAACTGAAGCAACTTGGGATTAATTGCTTGATTAGCTTCACGAAGCACAGAGATAAGGTCGCTCACTTGCTTTATGTTATTAGGTGTAAAGAAAGTGTATGCTGTGCCTGTTTTGGTACTGCGAGCAGTTCTTCCAATTCGATGAATATAATCCTCTGAGGAGTTAGGGTAGTCATAATTGATGACAAATTTCACATCTTCCACATCTGTAAGGTGTTGCAGTGTGGCAAAATAGCAATGTACAGAGTTTTGCACACCACAACAGCCAGACCAAAAATAAAAAGTTAGACAATTGTATTCCCAAGAAGGTACGGGCTGCAAAAAATACAGTTAAAATGGTTATCCATTCCCTGCAGGAATACCATTGAGGTTTAAAAATAAAAATAAAAAAAGCACACGTCATCTGTATCTTATTTACCCACCCAATGATAGAACCTGTCAAAAGGATGTGTATTCCCTAACACATTCCCACATCAGCAAGTCCCCTTACAGATCATCAAGTGACATCTGAATGCTTCTGTGCAGTAGGGCCACTGAAAGGTTCACAGCAACCTCTTCATGTATTCATTTTGAGGACCTTTAAACAAAAAGGTACGTGGTCCTTTTGCATTACACTCTCATCAGATGTTCAAAATTCTGGCCACACTGCTTGTCTTGCCAAGACCTTACAACTGCAGCTGCAAGAAAAACATACCTGTCCCCCAAAAGTTGTTTTTATGCACTGTGTCTCGTCTAGGCAAGCGCTTCCAAGAAGCCAGGATTCACTTGAGAATGTGTCTCTCTCTGGCAGGTCTCGACATGACGACTACTGTGTAGTAGGTGAGGGAGGAACTTTCAAAGCATTGCTTTCTTTTCCCACTGATTAAGTGTGGGAAGTTGCTCCTGCTCTAGAGCTCATGTGCCAGTACTCACCAATTTGTAAAAGGCTTATAGTACCTTTTAAAGCTGCTCTCTCCATTTCAAACTTGAACAAAAATTTCACTGAACATTGAAGTTTGGAAGTATTTCTTCGACATTTCAGCAAACTCACTGAAACTCAAAGACTCACAGATCACAGCAACAGTCAGAAACAATGCTGTACCATGGCAGTCATGCAAAGCATGGGACAGAAGAAATACCACGGCAGTGATCTGCAGTGAACTGTGAGGATAACTTCCAGTTCCCCCCGGAGAGAACAGTTTACGTGGCAGAGATGGTATGTTCTGCCTTTGAAGATTACTGGCACAATTTCAGCTTTTCACCTCTCTAATCGACTGGAAGCAGCCAGCCGATCACTAGTCCTCCATCCCCCTCGAGTCCTCCGATTGTCATGCCTAGGCCTTGCCACAAAGACTGCACCTTTATATGAAAAAAAAACTTAGAAAAAATGCAGAGGTTAAAGAAAGCAATAAACTTTCTTTAAAAATTTTATGGAGATCTTCTGGAAAACCAAGCCATGAATTCGAGTTTGTACTAACCTAGCCCTCTGGAGGCCACATCTGTAGCAATCAGAATAGGAGCTTTTCCATGTTTGAATTCTGCAAAAGAAGGCATACATACAGGATCACTAATCTGAGCAAAATCCTTTGGGGTAGGGGAACTACAATCTTCATTTGAAATACTTACCATTTAGAACCCAGTCACGTTCCTGTTGACTCTTATCACCATGGATACCCATGGCAGGCCACCTATTTAAGAGTAAAACTGTATTAGTGACTGACACTTTAACTGATAGATTTTAGTTTAGCATTTAAGCCGCTTTTTGGTCATAGATCCCTCCAATTTCACCTCAAATAATATTACAGTTTTTTCTACACTACCACAAAACTCAAATCCATTACTCTTGACCTAAGTTTGTCCTTCCCCTAAATTCAGCTCTAATACATCTGCTCCAAGGGAGGAAGCCCACATACCCATCTCTCCTCATTTTTCTAGTTAGTTCATCACATCTTCTTTTGGTTTCAACAAAGACAATGGTTTTATTCTCCTTCTCACTCATAATTTCTTCCATCAGACGAATAAGCCTTCAAAGAAAAAAAAAACGTACATTTTAAAAGAAATCCATGGTGTGACCACACATTTACAGTCAATGTACCTGGCTACAAACCAAAAAGGAACCCATACTTAATATCAATAGTCACCCATCAAGCACTTTTACTTTTGGCTCTTAAATAAACCACAGAACACCCAAGTTCCTTTTCCTACAGGAATGTTATACAGCCAATTATCTGAATGAAGCAAGAATTTTCAGAAAGACTTACAGGCTCATTTTAAATTAACATACTCAGATTCTACCCAACTAAGTCACTTTTAAAATAACATTATGAAACAGAGACTTAATTTACCCTGCAATTGTTTTTGTATAACTTACTTTTCATCTTTTTCTACGTCATGACACACATCCACAATCTGAAGAATGTTGTGGTTTGCACTTAGTTCCAGTGCACCAATATTTATATGAATATAGTCTTTCAGGAAATCTTCAGCAAGCTGTCTCACTTCTTTTGGCCAAGTTGCACTCCACATGAGGGTTTGCCTGTCAGGCTAAAAAAATTTTGGATTTAAAAAAAAACAAACAAATGAACACAAAAAACCCACTTTGTTATATTCCAAGAATGAATTTAAAGTTAAGTTTGAAGAGATATATTAAAGAGCATTTACTCTTATCTGATCCACAATCTTCCTTATTTGGGGTTCGAAGCCCATATCAAGCATTCTATCTGCTTCATCGAGGACAAGATAGGTAGTTCGTCTCAGATTTGTTTTCCCACACTCTAAAAAGTCAATCAGTCTTCCAGGAGTTGCAATGCAGATTTCCACACCTTTAATTGGCCATAAATATAATCAGGAGTTCTAGAATTTTTTAGTACCAATGACAAAAAGACCCCCCCAAAAAAATATTTTTGTTACATACCTCTCTCCAAATCACGTATCTGTGGTCCCTTGGGAGCACCACCATAGATGCAAGTGGACTTTAATCGACACGCCCTACAATACTCAGCAGCTACTTGCTGCACCTGTTGGGCCAGTTCCCGAGTTGGTGCCAGCACCAAGCACTAAGAGGAACAGAAAGTGGAACAGCTTTTAGCAGAATCCTCGGTCCTAGTTTCACACAAATTATTGTTATACTAGCAAATGACAAGCTCCAACTAAATTGGATAAGACAATCTCTATATGAAACCACCACAAATCACCTTTTGTTATATATTCTGCAAGTCACAACATTTGACTGTAAGCCAAAAATTGAAAAGAGGAGGAGAAAAAAAAAGTATATATATATATACTTACAATAGGCCCATCACCTCTCTCTAGGAATGGCTGATGATTGATATGGACAATGGCAGGCAGCAAATACTATTTAAGGGTAAGAGACAACAGAAATTATATTAAAATAGCCCTGTCTTCCTTTTGTTTCTTTTAAGTATCTCAAAAGTCCTCCCAACTTACAGATAATGTTTTCCCAGATCCAGTCTGTGCCACTCCAACCATATCTAATCCACTTAGAGCAACTGGCCATCCCTGAGCTTGAATAGCAGTGGGCTCAGTGAAGTTCTGTCTTGCAATTACGTCCATGATGTTTGCTGTAATTAGCAGCAATTTAGAAAAATTAGCAATGTTAAGAGAAAAAGAAAATTTAAAAAACAGAGAAAACTCAAAATTAGCACTTACCAGGGAAGTTTGCTTCATAAAAATTCAGAACTGGCTTTGGGCAGTTGTGACCTCTCACTGTAATTTCCTTGCTTCTTCTGTAAGTCTCCACCTCTTGCTACAAAAACAAATAATCTAGTTAGGTCTTATGACAACCTCCCCTAACTAAATATGCAATCAGTAAGCCCCTAAACTTGTAATTCATTAGACACTTTCATGGAGCCAATTTAAATCGGGATCCACATATGAAAACCCTATGTGGCACCAAAAAATACTGTGCTACACTCCACCACCCTAAATAAAAATTCAAAGCCATCTGTTTCCAAAACAGATGTAACATTCCTTCCACAAGAAGTCAGAAAGCATGAATTTCCCACAACTCCGTCTTTGCAAGACATTTTCTGATCGGGTTTTGGTTTATTGTAAAACCTGATCACTTATTCACTGTAAGTCATTAGAGTTAAACTTGATAAAGCCACATGAAATTACTCACAGCTGTGCGCCTGGCCAAATCAGGGTGTTCTTGATAAAAATTCTTCTCAAATTTGGGCAGCTCATCAAGATTCCACTTCTTTTTAACTAGTTTCTCCCCAGGGTTTCCAAACTTCTTTCCCGATAAAGGCCCTGTTCTACTTCCTCCAAATCGAGGTGCCCCAAACCTGAAATTAAAACACAAATTTACACTTCCAAACGTCTACATAGGAGTTCATGAGAACACTTAACTTGCCATCCCTTGGCACACCCCAAAAAATTTTAGATCGACGAAAAGACTTCCGGAACCTTTACAATACAGCGTTGTCCTTAGTGATTATTCTCCAACCGGCAAAGAGCACCTCAGGTTTCATTTCCCATTGTCCCAAATACACACAAAGTCAACGAAGCTAATAGCCCAAGATTTATCAGGTCGGAAACGGGCTGTTCAAAGGCCAAAAGCTCTGATTACAAGCACAACCGATTGTGGATACCCGACTTTCCCACAAGCTTAGAAATTAAGTATCTGGGAGAGGAACAATACGAGATGGGAGGAGCTTAACGGTGATGTTATTTACCAGCTGTTTTCAAGCCAAGGCGCCTTAATTTTAATGGCTAACGGGCAGCACAGGCTATGACAGCAGAGTAAGCACAGTAGTGGTCTTGAGAACACTTAAGCAAACCGATCGAGTAGGGTGATCCCGCGGAAGGGCGCCGGCTCAAGGTAACAAAATTACATAAAGTACGGAAAAGGAGGAGGAGCCGGCAACTACCGGGGGAGGAGTCCCGGCCCGGGCGGAGTCGGCCGGGCGGCGTTCCTGCTGGGGCGGCGCTTCCCCCTTTGTCTCGCATTTCTCTCTGCGCCACATTTTCTCGACGCTGCCATTTTGAGCTCCTCCGCCGGGCGGGGTAACAAAGGCGCCGCCATGTCCGAGAGCGGCATTTTGTATCTGCGGCTCAGCCACATGGCCGATTCCTGTGGCGCCGGCCCTCTCGGCTCCCACAGAACTACCGGGGCCCCTAAAACACCTCTCCAAAGGTAGCTCCTAACAGCGGCGACTTCGCCTGCCTCGAAGTTTTCCTACCCTTGTAATACATCCCTCCGAATTTTCCCCACAGTTGTTAAGTCGCCAAGGTCCCGAAGCCTTCTCCCAAACAAAAAATGAGATTCAAAGAAAAACCTGCCAATTTTAGGCAAATATCGAAATTGCGCAAGCCTTTAACAAAAAAGACCCAAAAAGAGACCGAAAAACTAGCTTCCCATCGCCACCCACCCCTCGTTACCTTACAGGCCTCCCATCCCCCACCCAACAGGCCTGACAGGTCCGTTCTCATACTCACCCTCGATCCCGGCCGCGGTCTCGGTCACTCGAATAACCCGACATGGCGTCAATGATTGCGGTTGGCGGGGAAAAAAGTGGAGAGAAATCGGCTGCGACGAGTCGCTGTAAGTGGCCTCGGCGACAGCGAAGCCTAGCGGGGGCGGCAGCGGCGGAGTGACGGCGACTACAAGAGGGCGAACTGCTCCCCTAGAGACCGGTGGAAATGAATGAGGTGCCGGCCGCGTCCCGGCTGCCGGTTTTATAGTCTGGACCGCCTCCTCCGCCGCAGAGAATGCTGGGAGCTGCTCTATGACCTAATCACCCCGCCCTTGCGCAGGGGCCGCAACGCCCGCCGACATTCCGGAATCCGCCATGTTCCTGCCCCTGCCCCCACCCGCGACCCTTCCCTCAGATTCGCCCGTTTTTTGCCCCTTCCATGGTTGGGCCCACCCACCACCACAGTGCCTCAGCCTGCACTCTCTTGACTTTACCTTCTCGTCTTTCCACACTTCGAGGAAGCTACCCCACCCTTCTTCAGGTCCAGCCCAGGCGATAAAATGGCCAAGACAGGCTAACCTATTCAGACCACTTAGACTTGTTTACGTCTTACAAAGAGCCTTCCGCCCAAGACAGGAAGGCGGAGCCTGACTTGTCGCGTGGCTGCCCCGCCCACCGGGTGAGCCGGCCGCACTACTTTCTCAGTTGGAGTCAGCGGAGGAATACAACACAAAAAGCCCAGGGGAACCCCGTGCTAATGCCACGGGAGACCGGCGGGGGCTGCTGGCTGACCCACACTGTCAAATTCACACACCTGACAATGCCTTAGCACGATCTTGCCGACGACTAGTATCTGGAGCCCCCAAACCGCCGCCTCGGCTCGAGCTGCCAAAAAAAGTGCTCTGATGACCAATCAGCAGCGAGAAGCCGTTTTAACATTCCTCCCTCTTTCACCCCTCCTTTCCTGCACTTTCGTTTAGTTCCCCCTCCTCTCGGCTGTGGTGTCTGCGCGGAACGGCCCTTCCAGGACACCGTCCCCGGCGCGCCCAGCTCGGAGTCCGGCGGCGACCTGCCTTCACGACATGGCTGGCTCTGAGGCTGGTGAGTGTCGGCCTGGAGCCCGGGTGTGTGTGGACTGAAGTCTTCTAAGTCCCCAATCTCCCCCACGCCCCCGCCCGTTTTATCTTAAGACCTCCGGCAGCCTCGGCTAAGTTTGGCTTGTGACAGATACCCCGACATAGTGGGCGGGTTCTCTGGACTGGGTCTCGTAGCCCAGCTCTCTTTCCGATGGGAGGTGGTCGAGTGCGATTTTGGCTTGGGGGAGAGAAGGCCCTGCGACTAGGCCAGTAGTAGGCCCGCATCTTGGCTGCAAAAGGCAGTCGGGAAGTTTCTTCCCTGGAAGAAACTATCTAGCCATTGTCAAGGTGCTCTCTGCTCTTGCATTGTGGGGATTGAGGTTGTACATGCATCCAAACTTTTGAGAAATGACACTCTTAAGATCCGTTGATGCCCCGCCAAAGTATTGGTAACGATTTTTTCTCTTCAGCGCCCTCTAGAGAAACCGGCTTTGTCCAGCATCAGTTTTGAAAAGCGAATTGATTTGGTTGTCTAGGACGCTTTCATCCTTTTCTCCAGGACAGCATTTAAACGAATTGTCACGGTTGCGTGATCCAGAAATGGACACGGTGGGCGGTGGGGAGAGGGAGATAATGTGCATTGAAGAGACACGCACACATTGTTTCTGGGAAAAGGGATAGAATGTGCTTTCAACATACAATCACATATGTCTAGAGCATATGGAAGGTAATCGAATACAGAATAAAAGAACTTTTCCCTTTAATCACCAATCACTTCAGGGAACACATGTTTCAAGATAGGCTAATTGCAGCAAAATGGGCACAAAAAAACCTAAACAGTATTGGTAATTGTTAATTCTGAATTTAAGGATTTTTTGTGTGTATTTTCCATATACTCTTTACAGGCCCTGGCTGGCGTAGCCAAGTGAACTGAGCATGCATGGGTCTGCAAACTAAAGCATCACCGGTTCGATTCCCAGCCAGAGCACATGCCCGGGTTGCAGGCCATATAGGGGGCGTGCGAGAGGCAACCACACATTCATGTCTCACCCCCCTCGCCTTTCTCCCTCCTTTCCCCTCTCTCTAAAAAAAAATAAATAAAATTTTTAAAAAATAAAAGTAAACTAAATAGTGCACTGGTGTTGGTATCATTATTCCAGTTTTGTAACAGCCTAAGTTAATCACCACTTAATTTGGGCACCAGAGAAATTCTGACTTGCACAAGATAATTGGGTAGAAACATGACTAATGCTACTGGGAATTGGAAGCAACATCCATTAATTAGTTTCTAGTAGCCTCAGAATATCATTAACAAGTTACCTTGTTTGGGACATAATATTCCTGTTTACTTATAAATGTGTTTTAAATAAAAACACCTAAGTATGGCTTGTGAAATAAGAACTTCAGTAAATAACTTAAGATTTTAGGTTGCAACAGTGAAAATTGGATTTGCATCATATTTTTGACTGCACTGGAATTATGGGAGTCTGAAAGACATTCCAAGAAATTAAGTCGATCTTTTTGAAAAGGATGCCTAGGAGGGCCTTTGAAATTCTGTCATAATCAATTCCTTATACAGAGTTCAGTGTCTGTTTTGTGAGGGTTTTTTTTCCTAAAAATAAGTTTTTCTAGTGCTATTTAATATTTAAGGCTGAACTTTTCCCCTTCTTTCCCAACAGAGTGGGTAACTGTTGCCAATAACCTTCTCCTGAAATGTCACATACACCTGAGGATACATGAACTAGAAGACTGTGATGCTAATGTATTTATTGCACTTTATCAATCCATTTTAGGAGAAAAAGTACCAGGTAAGGGTATTAAAAAGTGGGAGTAATTTAAATATTTATACCTTAAGCCAGAAGTTACCAGTGCCTTTAGTTAGAACCTGGGGTATTTGTAAAATCTTGAGTTTTCTCTTTGTCTACATCTTATTTTAAATTATGGGGTTCACTTTTTTAATGAATACCTTATGAAACTAAGCCATAATAACTGCCTTGGTCAAATCATTTTGACTAGTCTTAGTCATCACTGTTTAATCTAATCATGCTAAATGCCTTGTGAAAGTCATACCTTTATGTAAATGTACCTCCAAAAGTTCTAAAATTGAGTGGAACTTAGAAACTTGTCGAGTCCTCTTGCTTAACCAATATTATGTACTGTATCCCTGGACATTCAATAACCCTCCTTTCACACCTGTTGTAGGTTTTTTTCTCTCGTGGAAAGCAGCCCACAATTATTTGTTCAAGTCTCACCTCATCTCCTTGAATTTACGGATCTCTTTATCCTCCTTTAGTATAGTGCTCAATGTGGAGCATGTTCATATATTTATTCAACTATATTCAATCAATAAATATGCAACCAATAAAGATTCTGCTGTGATGAACTCAGGCTCTATTAACTTTATTTATACTTTTAAAAACCTTTTTTAAAGTTCTGTTTGGGCAGAGCTTTTGTAGCAGTTGACTTACTCAGAAGCCTGGTCAGAGACAGATAGATGAAAGCTTGGACCTTCGTAGATGAACAGTATGTAGCTTTTTTTCCACAGACCTCATAGCTAGTCCCAGAAGTCAAGAGGATGAAGCTCACAATGTCCAAGCAGTAATCGATTCTCTGGCCTTGGATTACCTGCAGGTCAGCTTGTCTCACATAACAGGTGGGTATATACTTAACCATCAGATAATTTTGCATTTCAGTAACATAACTTATTAGGCAGAACCCTAGACATTTTTAACCAAATAAGTAATCCTATGAAGTAGACCAAATGGCAAGATCGAGCCAAGCCAGTTGACTGGATATAATAAAGGCAGCTACCCTTAAGAGCTTTTCCAAGAGAGTCAAACATTGAGTTTATAATGGATCTGGGTCAGAGTCCTAGCTGATAGTTTGAAGTGTGATTTTTTTTGGTTATTTTGTTACTTTAAAGCTATCATGCTGCTTATTTGTAGTAGCTAAAAATTAGAAACACCTAAACATGCATTAATGGCAACAGGTTAAATAAATTATGGTAGCTGCATAGAGGGAACTACTCTGCAGCTGTCAAAGGTCATTGATGATGCTCTTCTTGTACAATGTTCCACATTAGTGAAACAATCTCCAATGCATGTTGTGTTAGGAAAATGTGTAGTTACAATGGTAATGTGCAGAGTGTGCTACATTTATAAATATAAAAGTAGAGAGACTGTATGAGGTATATGCAATTGATTTCAATCTCTTCTAGACTGTGTAAGTTTCTAGAAGCTTATACAATTGTATAAGACTCTAGCAGCTTATACAAGAAACCTGTAATACTGATTACCTCCAATAAGAAGAACTTAAGAGCCACAGGACAAGGGAGGAATGAGACTTTCCATGGTTTTTCATTGTATACCTTTTGTACTTTTTGAATATTGAATCATGTGAATGTGTTATCTATTCAAAATAAATAAAACTGTAAATTGTTTTTGAGCCTTTTGCAAAATAGAGTAAATTATTTCCAGCTAACGAACAGAGGGAATCTTGGAGACTTGAAACTGTTCTTAAATCACTAAGAGAAGGTTTCTACTGTTGATCTATTCTTTGACAGTAGTTAAAGGAAGTAAGTACACGTTAATCAGTAGGTCATTTACTAATTTTGATATTGACAAGAACAAATTTTTGCAAAAATATTGTCTTAAGGTTTTGAGTACAGTTCTAGTTGAGTAAATGTGATAAATTAATTTGGACATTATTCATTTTGAGGAATAATCCTGGGGGTTTTCCCCTGTTCTTTTGCAATTTAGAATTGCTTTATCACTGGTGAAGGGCGATTTCTGGTATTTGTGCTTTTTAAACATATTATAGTAAGCTCATGTCTGCTTATAGAACTTTTTGTAGAGCTTCCCTTGATAACTCACACCTATCCTATGAAAAGTTGCAAAACTGCTTACCTTGTCCAGTAGCCTGTGAAACAACTTTTTACTCCTGTATTTTACTTAAATCAGCTTCTCCTCACTGTGAAGCGCTCCATTCTGGCAGGCAGTCTTAGTTGCTAGGTTGGCAGAGTGTGCGTGTGCTCTCCACCCTGGAAAGCAAAGTCCTGAGTATTGGGGTATACTAATATATCTTGTTAAGCCATAAAAACATAAAGCTTAAAAGCAAGATTTCTGTTTAGTTTAAACACAAAAAATCTGTCAAACATTGTTTGACTAGTAGCAGTGCAAAACATTAAATTTCCGGTTTAGGTTTGTTTTGCATCATGACTGAAGTTATAAATGGCTAGGTACCCTGAAAGATCAAGTTTTTACTCTGCTTGTTCCTTGAGTCTCTCAAGAATTAAGTTTGTTTATGTCCGTTCATTGGAGTCCATTTATGGGACATTTATCATGTCGAGTTTCCATGCTTTTACAAACCCGTTACTTGTCAGTATTTAACTTAACATTTATTAATAATTTTTTATTTATTTATTTTTTTAAATATTTTATTTATTTATCTTTAGAGAGAAAGGGAAGGAGAGAGAGAGAAATGTCAATGTGTGGTTGCCTCTCGTGGGTCCCCTGCTGGGAACTGGCCTGCAACCCAGGCATGTGCCCTGACTGGGAATCGAACCGCGATCCTTTGGTTCACAGCCCGCGCTCAATCCACTGAGCTACACCAGCCAGGGCCAATAATTTTTTATTAACATAAAAATTATTTGTTAATTTCTGGGCATAAAGTGGATGTGGGGGAGATGAAGCTGGAGAGGCTGGGTATGATGTGAGATTAAAAAGAGTTTATACGTTGGGAGCTATGGACAGTTTTTAATCCAAAAAGTGGTATGATCTATACAAAGTAAATAGGAATTAACAAACTTGAAAGTATTTGAAACAGGTATTCCAACAAGTATTCCAACAAGTTTGATTGTTTTTTTATATTTCTTTACTGCTGTTGTCTTCATAACAAACCACCATCTAGAAGTAGGGTTCCAAAATCTGAAAGTGTCTCTCCTGCCATATATTTTTTTAACTAGCCAAATGAAGTTCTGCTTAGCTGTTTCTTTCTTTGGTATAAATACTATCAGAGGATATTTTCTTAATTCTGTTTTGCTTCTTGATAAAGGTAGAAATATGTCGATTAATTATCAAACAACATATTCAAACAACACATTCAAGACTGCCCCTTTTGTTTCTTCAGATACAATTAGGCATCAGGAAATTGATGTGAGTACAGTTGGCCCTTGAACAACATGGGTTAGAAGTGCCAATTCTCGCACAGTCAGAAATTCATGTATAACATAAGTTGGCCTTCCACATATGTGGATTCTCAACCACAGATAGAAAGTACTGTTTTTGAACATGGTTGCTTGAATTCTTGGATGCAAAACCGTGGGACTACAGATGGCTGGCTGTATATTTATTGAAAAAAGTCTGCATAAGTGGATCCACACAGTTCAAACCTGTGTTGCTCATAGCCAACTATATTACATCGTTTCTCCTGGGTTAGTTTATAATCCTTATATCTTGAACAGTATTTTCACAGTAGTATATTCATTTCAAAATTATGAGGCTTTTGATTTCTCGGTTAAATTTTTTAATAGCTTTGTATTCTGTGTCCAGGAGAAAATATAGTGAAAGGAGATAAAGAATCTATTAAGAATCTCCTGGAAATATTTGATGGGCTGTTGGAGTATCTTACAGAACACATCAGTGAAACATCTCATGAGAAAAGTAAGTTCAAGAATAGAAATTTGGTTTGGTTTATTTTTGTGTCCCTTTTTACCTTTTATATTTGTGCCTGTTTTTCTTCACAGGAATTAGAATCACTATAACAGTATACCTGATAAGTTTAATTGTCAGATACATTTCAATTCTTACTGTTCCAAGTAGTTGAAAACTCTGTCCTAGATTGTCATCATATCCTTTGTCAACTTGGATTTTACCTATAAAAATACTTTCATAAAATGTAATAGAAAGCTAAATTCTGGCTTAAATTGCTTATTATTGCGTGAAATTCCTGCAAAATTTCCTATGTCAGAACTGCCATTTTTGTTACAAATTTGGATTTTGCTGTGGTATCAGAAGGAAGAATTGGTGTATTTCTCTCTTCAGCCTGTACTTCGGTTTGTGATAGCCTGAATATTTTTTATTTTACTCTTCAAGTAACCTTGTTCCCTAAATCATAACAATTTATTGTGTGAAGTTTTTATGTTTTTTAATGATAATTATAAAGCTCAATATTGTCATATTATTTTCCAAACGGGTTATGGTTATTCAAACTAGATTAGCAGTATAGAAGAGCTATTTATAATATTTGGCTCAATAAATCCCATTTCTAGGGCCTTATCCTAGGGAAAGTATACAGAAGAATGTTAGGTGCTTAAAGGTCTTCATTAAAATGTTATTTATCGACTTCCAGCCAAGATGGAGGCATAAGTGGAAACACTGTACCTCCTCTCACAACCAAGATTAAGGACAACAAATATTTACAAACAATAACACAACCAGAACACAGAAAATTGAACTAGGGAAGTCCGAAAACCATTCAACCAGACCGGTAAGAAGGGCGGAGTCAGCAGCTGGTAGAGAGGAAACAGCAGGAAAACACAGGGGCTGCCAGACCCAGGAGCACCAGGGAGCGTAGGTGGTACGGAGCTTGCAGACCCCGGACATGGGGAGGAGACGAGCAGAGCACTAGGGCACGCAGGGCGGTTGGCTGACCACAGACACACATTCGCGTGCAGATAAACTAAGCAAGAGCGGGCAGTGAGACAGACTGCACAGCCCAGGGCCCCAGCGAGGGGAAATAAAGCTTAAAGACACCAATTGAAAAGGTGCCAGGAGAGGCTCCCAGCCTCACAGGAGAGGTCGTTGGAGAGACTCCCAGGATCCTGGAGTGTGCATAGGCCTGCCCACCTGGGAACCAGCGCCGGGGGGCCCAGTTTGCTTGTGGGAGGCAGCAGATGGGACCCAAATCC
>PVKM010009045.1:0-37731 GCA_004027735.1 Carollia perspicillata | reverse complement strand
TGAGAACTCCTTTGTAGGTAACCGTCCCCTTACCTCTTGCTGCTTCTAGAATTCTCTCCTTCATTTTAATCTTGGCTAATGTAACTATGATGTGCCTTGGTGTGTTCCTCCCTGGATCCACCTCCTTTGGGACTCTCTGAGCTTCCTGGACTTCCTGGAAGTCTATTTCCTTTGCCAGATTGGGGAAGTTCTCCTTTACTATTTGTTCAAATAAGTTTTCCACTTGTTGCTCTTCCTCTTCCCCTTCTGGTACTCCTATAATTCGGATGTTGGAACATTTAAAGATGTCCTGGGGGTTCCTAAGCCTCTCCTCATTTTTTGAATTCTTGTTTTGTTGTTCTTTTCTGATTGGATGTTTCTTTATTCCTTCTGGTCCTTACCATTGATTCAAGTCCCAGTTTCCTTCCCATCACTATTGATTCCCTGTACATTTCCTTTATTTTACTTAGCAGAGCCTTCACTTTTTGATCTAATTTGCAACCAAATTGAACAAATTCTGTGAGCATCCTGATTGCCAGTGTTTTAAATTGTGTATCTGATAGGTTGACTACCTCTTCGTTGCTTAGTTGTTTTTTTTTTTTTGTTTGTTTGTTTTTTTTTTTTTTTTTTTTTTTTTTTCGAGATTTGATCTGTCATTTCATCTGGGCCATTTTTTTTTTTGTCTTGACATACCTATTATGTGGTGAGGGGCAGAGCCTTAGGTGTTCACCAGGGCAGGGTAACCCGCATTTGTAGGTTGTGACACTGTATGTGGGGAAAGGGTCTGAGAGGGAACAATGGCACTTGCTCCACTCTCTGCCACATTTCAGTCACTTCTGCCGCTTCCCACAAGCAAATTGGGCTCTTCTGGTGCTGATTCCCATGTGGGTGGGTTTGTGTACATTCTAGGACCCTGTGGATCTCTCCAACAAACTTTCCTGTGAGGCTGGGAGTTCCCACTCTCCCTTTGTTTTGCCTGGTTTATCTGAGTGTGAATGTGGGACCGCCTGGTCTGCCAGCTGCAGCCTTGCATGCCCCATTCCACAGTCCACTGCCTTTCTGGGTCTGTCAACTGCCACCTTGTGTGCCCTGGTCTGCTAGCTGCCACCTTGCCATGAGTCCTCTCCAGCCCAGCTGCCCAACACTGCACCTCCTACCAGTCTGGATGAACATGTCTTCTTTAACTACTTGGTTGTTGGACTTCCATACAGTTTGAATTTCTGTCAGTTCTGGTTGTTTTGTTTTTAAATTGTTGCCTTTCTTTTGGTTGTGCAAGGAGGCACAGTGTGTCTACCTATGCCTCCATCTTGGCCAGAAGTCCCACCACCACCATGCTGGAGCTGGAGCTGGAGTGAACCTGGAGAGGGCTGGGAAGACCTAGGAGCCAGAGAGTGAACCCAAGGTGTGGGACAGAGGGCTATAGCCAACTCTTTCAAGGAGTGTGGTTTTAAAGAAGACTGGAAAGCTAGGGAAGTAGCTGGAGTGAAATATGCCATACAGAGATTTTAAAAGATGTAACAGACTTGAATATGTTTAAAGCAAATGAGTAGGAATCTATAATTAGAAAATTTGATGATGTCTGAAAGAGGGAATTATCACTTTGAGAAGACAGAAAGGATAAAGTCCAAATACAAATGGAAGGTTTAGCCTCAGATATGAAGCTTTCTGGGTAAGTTATAAGCTTCCTGAGAGCAGATACTTGGCCACTTGTTCTCAATGTCTTCGTATGAACAGTGTTTGACACAGCATCTAGGATTTTAAAATTTGGGTATAATAAATTAATGGAAGGAAGGTGAAAAGGAATGAGGGAAGGAAGGAAGGAAAAGAAGGAAGGAAAGGGGGAGGAAGGTATGGAAGGAGGCAAAGGAGTAAAAGATGATGAAGAGGAGGGAGGAAGGAAGAAAGATTTTGCATTTTGTTTCAAGAGAATCTCACCAAGATATTACACAAGAGATTCTTGTGTTAGGTGGGATATTGCAGTGAAAGTGTAAACTCTATTCCTATGCTTAGAACACTCAGAGATTTTAAGACTGTTCCCTGTTGAGAATCTTTCAGCCTGAAGTTGAAGTCCAAGCTTCATTGGTGGGGGATAGAAATATAGAATTAAGGAGTTAGGGTGGACTTGCCTATGAGACCCTGTGACATGGAACTGTCCATAGACTGGAAAATTAGCTCTATCATGGCATGGCAAAACAATCTTGATCTTGCTCAATGTCCTGTTTCAGAAGAAAATTGTGGTATACCCCCTTAAACTAGTATTGTTGAATTTCTAATTATTCACTTGGTCATTCTATACTAGGCAGACTGGCTCTGAAAAATAGACAGGGTCATTATTGTATGGGGAACCACCAACCCACCCAAGTCAATGAGAGCCCTGGGGAAAGTCTATCAAGTTTCTTTGACAGGGCCATTGCTGCCATCATGTTTTTGAGATATTACCTAGATGGAAGTGGTAAAGATGACAGGGAACTTTCTCAATATTGCTTATCTGAGAACTCAAATTCAGGGATTTATTCCTTCCAGGAACCTAAGGCCCTAAATGACACTGTGGCTAAAAAATCACATTTTGCTTGCTTGTTTGTTTTGTTGATTAGGCTCTACTAATAGGTGAGATCATATGGTATTTGTCTTTTGCTGTCTGGTATTGAAATTAAGAATAAACTGACAGTAACCAGAGGAGAGGTGGGAGAGGATACTAGGTAGAAAAGGGGGAAGGGTTGTTAAGGAACATGTATAAAGGACACATGGACAAAGCCATTGGAGGGGGGAAGAATCGAGGGTGGGAGGTGTGGATGGCTGGGGTGGGGAGAAGTGGTGGGGAGAAAATGGAGACAACTGTACTTGAACAACAATAAATAATATTTTAAAATATCACTATAAAATTTTTATCTCCTCTGGATTTGATAATCCAGGCTTTTGAACACAATTTCAACTTGACCTGAGAGTGTTATGGTTGGGCCTTAAAATCTGAGAATATATAAAATATTTAAAAATTACCTAATCCAATCTACTTATTTTAAATGGGAAAACAGCCCACGGAAAGGGAAGAAATGTTCTCAGTGATACATCTCATAGGCATTGTTAGAAGTGAAAGCTTCATGAAAACTTATTAAACTTAAATAGACAAGAAAGACTTGGATTCAAGTCCTAGCTCTTCCACTGACTTGCCATATAAGTTTGTGGCTTGTTATTTAGCCTCTACCAGCCTTGGTGTTTTAAAGTGTTAAATAAGTATATTAATAATATTAATCTCACTGGGTTATTTTTATTGGTCAAGTGAAAAGACATATGTTATCATACTTTGCCTGCAAAACACTATGTACTATACATTTTAGATGAGAAAATCGAGGCCCCAAAATACTAAAACATCAATTTTGGGAAACAATGAAGGCTCCATAACAAAATTAGTTACAAAACTCTGTTTAATCAAGTTGAAAATGTTTATATACTATCCAACATATTGAAGCTTTTTATATGCTGATATGTGCTGTGATTCTTCAATAAAAGGATAAAATATACATAAAAATTAGATAGTATTTGCTTTAAGATATAGTTATGAGGTTTAAATAGCATATGTAGAAGTGTCTGGCACTGAGTAGACACTCATATAATTTTCTTCCTTTGTTTCTTCCCTCTCACTGATTTGCCTCTGTTGAAAGTGGATAGTATAGACACACTTTAGGGATACCCAAGCAAAATGTGATCCATTACCCTAGCCAGAAATACAAGATAACCCCACTGAACATCCTGCCCACTGGCAACCAATTGCTATACTGGATGCCTTGTGACCTCTGTTGACCCCTTTGTCTTGTGTGACTCCAATATGCCAAAAGTTACTATGGCAAGTGGCAAGGGTCCCTTGTGCTTAGGTCATAATACAGGTAGGTACTTTCCTTTTGCAGAGAGTGGGCTTTCTGAACAGGACATCTATTTCAACCATCTCATTGAGATGCCAAAAAGAAGTCCATTACTCACCCAATTCACTTACAAGCCCGCTATCCAGAAATCTACAGAGCCCAGAATACTGACTCTCTTGTTCAAATGTTGATAGTTGTCTGAATGACATTCTACACACATTGAAATTTTTCTTTTTCATCCATCAGAATCTGCCATCCCCCTTCCTACATATATTTCTCTCCCTCCCCTGCCTGTAAATCAAATTAATACCTGTTTTTGCCCATTGCATAATCACAGGATAACTCATTCAACCAAGTGGGCATAACTATAGCAAATCCGAGCTGGATAGTTGTCACTCTTGAAAAGGGTTCTGCTGAGAGGTTTCTTCTGATTGGCCCTATGAATAGAGTGCCAGAGAGGATATACATTTTTCAGGTGCTGTCTGACATTAGCCCAATCTCAAATAATATCTTCAACATACTAAGATTTCTTGATACCCTATTTATGAGCACTTATTTAGAGCTTGAGACATAATCTTAATTTTTTTCACAATTTCCTGAACCCTATGATTTGAGCATGTCCCAGAATTGTTGGAATCCAGACCCTATGGCTGAGAGTAAGAGAAAGTGAGCTTTGGGCTTGGATATCTCCTGTGGATAGGTTTCTTAAAAGCCAGAGCCTTGAAGATCAAGACTGTTTTGCCTTAAGGGCAGTTCTAGCTGGATATATTTATGGTGTTGAATTTATTTAGTCATTCTGTAAAAACTGGCTTTCTTTGGGCTGAATAGCCAAATATGATTGAGTGCTTTTTATGTGCCAAGCATCGGGACATACATTATGTCATTTAATCCTCAAAACATTATATGAATAAGCACATATTTTATTGTTCCTTTTTTTATTTATTTAAAATTTTTTTATTTTAATTGTTTTTCAGTACAGTTTTCTGTCTTTTACTCCCATCCCAGACCACCCCCCAGTGCTCCCCACCTCCCTCCCCTTTTCACCCCCCTTAGTTTTTGTCCATGTGTCCTTTATACTTGTTCCTGTAATCCCTTCCCCTTTTTCCCTGAAATTCCCTCCCCTCTCCCCTCTGGATACTGTCACCAGTCTGCATTCCCACCAACAGTGTACTAGGGTGCGCTTTCTCTACAACCTCACTAGCACTTGTCATTTATTGATTTATTTATGATGGCCATTATAACTGGTGTGGAGTGGTATTTCACTGTGGTTTTAATTTGCATCTCTCTGATGACTAGTAATGCTGAGCATCCTTTCATATGTCTCTGGGCCCTCTGTCTGTCCTCCTTGGAGAAGTGTCTGTTCAGGTCCTTTGTCCATTTTTTAATTGGGTTGTTTGTCTCCCTGGAGTGGAGTGTGAGTTCTTCATATATTTTGGAGATCAGACCATTGTCTGAGGTATGATTTGCAAATATATTTTCTCATACATTTGGTTCCCTTTTCATTTTGCTGATATTTTCTTTAGCTGTGCAGAAGCTTTTTATTTTGATGAAGTCCCATTTGTTTATTCTTTCCCTTATGGCCCTTCCCATATTGGTGAAAATATTGCTGCATGGAATACTTGAGATTTTCCTGCTATGTTCTACCTATGGTGTTGTGACTTATATTTAAGATTTTTATCTTGAATTTATTTTTGTGTATGGTGTATGTTGGTGGTCAAGTTTCATTTTTTGTACATAGCTGTTCATGTCTCACAACACCACTTGTTGAAGAGGCTATTTGTACTCCATTTTATGCTTCTGACCCCTTTATTGAATATTAATTGACCATAGAGACTTGGGTTTATTTTTGAAGTCTCTATTCTGTTCCATTGATCTATATGTCTGTTCTTATGCCAGTACCAGACTGTTTTGATTACCATGCCTTTTAATATAGTTTGATGTCAGGTATTGTTATCCCTCCTACTTTGCTCTTATTTCTCAAAATTGCAGCAGCTATTTGGGGTCATTTATGGTTCCATATAATTTTTTGAAATGTTTTTTCTATATCTGTAAAATATGTCAATGGTGTTTCAATAGTGACTGTGTTGAATCTATAAATTGCTTTGGGTAGTATCGATATTTTGATGATGTTAATTCTTCCAATCCATACACAGTGTATGTTTCCATTTATTTGTGTCCTCCTTAATGTCTTTCTTCAGTGTTGTATAGTTTTCTGAGTACAGGTGTTTCACCTCCTTAGTTAGGTTTGTTCCTAGGTACTTTATTTTTCTTGTTGCTATACCAAATGGTATGTTTTTCTTGATTTTTGTTTCTGATATGCTGTTGTCAGTGTACAAAAAGCCTTAGATTTCTGAATATAGACTTTTTATCCTGCTGTTTTGCCAAATTCACTTATTAGATCAAGTAGATTATTGTTGGAGTCTATAGGGTTTTTTATGTGCACTATCATGTCATGTGCAAACAATGATAGTTTTACTTTCTCCTTTCTACTTTCAATGTCTTTTATTTTTTTTCTTTAGAAAAGATTTTATTTATTTTTAGACAGAGGGGAAGGGAGGGAGAAAGAAAAGAAGAGAAACATCAATGTGTGGTTGCCTCTCATGTGTCCACCACTGGGGACCTGCCCCACAACCCAGGCATGTGCTCCTATGGGAAACCAAACCAGAGACCATTTGGTTCACAAACCCATGCTCAATCCATTATGCTACACCAGCTGGGGCAAATGCCTTTTATTTCTTCTTCTTGTCTGAGTGCTGTGGCTACAGTTTCCAATACTATGCTGAATAGAAGTCATGAAAGTGGACATCCTTGTCTTGTTCTTGATCTTAGTGGGAAAGCTTTTAGTTTTTGTCCATTGAATATGATTTTGGCTGCAGGTTTCTTGCATATGGCCTTTACTGCATTTAGGTATGCTCCCTCTATTCCCACTTTGCTCAGTGTTTTTTTTTTATCATAAATGGGTGCTGAATTTTGTCAAAAGCTTTTTCTGCACATGATTATGTGATTTTTATTTTTCCTTTTGTTTATGTATTAAATGTTGCATTTGTTATGTTGCATTATGTTGCATTATGTTATGTATTGCATTTATTGATTTGCAAAAATTATGCCATCCATGACTCCTTGGGATGAATCTCACCTGACCATAGGGTGTAACCTTTTTAATGTATTGCTGGGTGCAGTTTGCCAATATTTTGTTGAAGATATTAGCATCTATGTTCATCAGTGATATTGGCCTGTAGTTTTCTTTCTTTGTTATGTCTTTATTTGGTTTTGTGATTAGGATGATTCTGGCCTCATAAAAAGAGTTTGGGCATTTTCCATCATCTTGGATTTTTTGGAATAATCTGTGAAGGATAGGGAACAGTTCTTCCTTAAATGTTTTGTAAAATTCTCCTGTGAAACCATCTGGTCCAGGGCTTTTGTGCACCAGGATTTTTTTGATCATTTCTTCAATTTCACCAGCTCTTGTTGGTCTGTTCAGGCCTTCTCCTTCTCCTTCTCTTTCTCCTTCTCCTTCTTCCTCTCCCTCTTCCCCTCCCCTACCCCACCCCCTCCTTCCCTCCTCTTCCTCCTTCTTCTTTTATTGTCATTACTTTTGTTTTTACTCTGGGGGAAATTTTCTATTAAACAAGCTTTAAATTCACAAGGTTACTCATGAGCAAACTACGCTTGATTATGTAGTTGAAATTAAGGGAAATAACTGTTTAAAACTTTGTAATAAAAAAAGAAAGAAAACCATGCTACTCTAAAAAATATATACTCATGCACATAATTTTCTTTAAAAAACATAGCAAAGAAAAAAGACTAGAAAAAATACACCAAATTTCAGTGAGGACAAGATTTAGCTTTTCAATAAAACTTTGCATTTCTATGTTTTTTACAATGCACATAGAATAAAAAGCTAACATTAAATTGTTCACAAGCATATTATATAAAGTTTAAATAAATTGAATGATGCTGAGCAAGAAACCGATTTTGACCGTTAATGAAGTAACTCCAATAGGTCATCATTTCATTTACAAAAATAAAAATTTATAATTTCAAATAAAATAAATAAAACTAAAAATTATGTAATGACATTTCAGGTACCATACAATAACTAAGTCTTTTACTTCAGATGCAAATGATTTAATGCTTTGGAATATCTTAAAATAGATTACAACAAGCCATGGCTTTGAGTTTGAAATACAAGACTTTATATATACTTTTTCAAATTGAAGTATTTGTTTTTAATAATATTACATATAATGAAATATATCCATGTCAGGTTTTTGAAAACTAAGATAGGAAGAGATATATAAAACACTGTCATTCTTTGGCCTAAATTATTTTAGTAAAATGAGTTGCTATTGATAGTTAGGAAAAAATATGTATTATCATCTACAGCTGTGAAGAATATTTTACTATGCTGACTAAATTGCTTTTGCTTTGAGAAAAGTATCTTTCAAATAATTCACTTTAAATTATTATTTACATTATTTAAATATGTAGTTAAATATATTTGGTAAATAGAGCTGAGTTGTGGATTAAAAAAATATTTTATTGTTGTTCAAGTACAGTTGTCTGCACTTACCCCTTACCACTCCTCCTGCAACCCAGCCATCACCACCTTCCTCCCCTGATTCCACCACCCCTTGTTTTTGTAAATGGGCAAAAGACCTGAACAGACACCTCTCCAAAGAGGACATACAGAGGGCCCACCCAGAGACATATGAAAAGATGTTCAGCATCACTAGCCATCAGAGAGATGCAAATTAAAACCATAAAGAGATACCACTTCGCACTGGTGAGCATGGCTATCATAAAGAAATCAACAAAACAACAAGTGTTGGAGAGTATGTGGAGAAAGGGAACCCTAGTCTACTGGTGGTGGGAATGCAGACTGGTGCAGCCACTGTGGAACACAGTATGGAATTTCCTCAGAAAACTAAAAATGGAACTGCTTTTTGACCTGGCAATTCCAGTACTGTGATTATGTCCTAAGAACCCAGAAACACCACTTCAGAAGAACCTATGCACCCTAATGTTCATAGCAGCACAATTTACAATCATCAAGTGTTGGAAGCAACTTAAGTGCCCATCAGTAAATGAGTGGATCAAAAAACTATGGTATATTTACCAGATGGAATACTATGAAGCAGAAAGAAAGAAGGAACTCCTACACTTTGCAACACCATGGATGGAACTGGAGGGCATTATGCTAAGTGAAATAAGCCAGGAGGTGAAAGACAAATACCATATGATCTCACCTATAATGGAACCTAATCAACAAAACAAGCAAGCAAGCAAAATAGAACCAGAGACATTGAAATAAAGAACAATCTGATAGTAACCAGAGGGGAGGCGAAAGGGGATAATGGTGGGAAAGGGGGGAAGGGTTTTGAGGAACAATCTGCTTCCTCTTCATTCAGTTTTCAAAGATGATATTTTTCTAGAAATTTGTCCATTTTACTCAGGTTTTCAAATGTCTTGCCATATTCTTGTTGACAATAATTTCTTACAATTCCTTTGTATTTCTGTGGTATCAGTCGTAATGTCGCCTCTTCCATTTCTGATTTTATTTATTTGGGTCCTCTCCCTTTTTTCTTGATGCATCTGGTTAAAGGTTTGTTGATTTTCTTTATCTTTTTAAAGAACCTGATCCTGGATTTAATAATCTTTTGAATTGTTATTTTAGTCTCTATAGCATTTAATTCTGATCTTATCTTGGTTATTTCCCTCCTTGTACTCACTCTGCACTGTTTGATATTGTCCCTTTAGTTCTTGTAGATGTAGGGTTAAGTTGTTTATTTAAAATATTTCTACCTTTTTAAGGTACCGCTATGAACTTCCCTCTCAGGATTTCCTTTGCTGTGTCCCATAAGTTTTGAACTATTGTGAGTTTATTTTCATTTGTTTCCAGAACGTTTTGATTTCTTCTTTAATCTCATTCTTAACCCATTCATTGTTTAATAGCATGCTATTCAATCTCCATGAATTTGAATGTTTTGGAGTTTTTTCCTTGAGGTTGGTTTCTAGTTTCAGGCACTTGTGGTCTGAAAAAATGCTTTATATAATTTAGATTTTCTTGAATTTGTTGGGGCTTGTTTTGTGTCCTAAAATGTGGTCTATCTTTGAAAATGTTCCATGTGCATTTGAAAAGAATGTGTATTTTGCTTCTTTGTGATGAAAGATTCTATGTATATAAGTTAAATTCATTTGATGTAGGACATTGTTCCATGGCAAAATATCCTTTTTGATATTTAGTTTGGAGGATCTCTCCATTGCTGAGAGTGGAGTGTTAAAATTCCCTAGTATAAATGTGTTATTGTCTATATCTTTCTTGAAGTCCTCCAAGATTTTCCTTATATATTAGGGTGTTTTTATGTTGGGTGCATATATGTTTATAATGTTTATGTCTTCTTGATGGATTCTCTCCTTGAGTATTATGAAGTGCCCTTCTGGGTCTCTTTTTATGGCCGTTGTTTTGAAGTCTGTTTTTTCAGATATAAGTATTGCTACCCTAGCTTTTGTTTTTCTGTCCATTTCCTTGGAATAGTTTTTCCAACCCTTCACTTTCACTCTGTGTAGGTCGTTTTTTTCTGAGGTGGGTCTTTTGTAGGCAGCATATGTGTGGGTCATGTTTTCTTATCCATTCAGCTACTCTATGTCTATGATTGGAATATTTAATCTATTTACATTTAAGGTTATTATTGATAGGCACTTACTCATTTTTCTTCTTTGTACCTGTGTTCCTCTCTCTCTCACTCTTGTGATTCCTCTTCTTAAAGCAGTCACTTTAGCATTTCTTGCAGCACTGGTTTTGGGGAGGTATATTTGTTAGTATTTTTCTTTAAGTAATTTATATTTTTTTGCTATTGCAAATGGTATATATATCTTTCATTAAACTTCTTATATTAAGATGATTGTAGATTCCCTTTCAGTTTTAAGAAGTAATAGAGATCCCATGTTCCATTTATGAAGTTTCCCCAGTAGTAACATCTTGCAAAACTAGAGTGCAATATTACAACTAGAATATTGACATTCATACAATCATGATAGAGAAGAGATCTATCTCCACAAATATCTCTCCTGTATGTAGCTCTTGTATAGCTATACTCATCTTCCTACCTGCCCACTAATTTCCATCACCACACCTTCCTTAATGCCTGGCAACCACCAAGCATTTCTTAATTTCCATAATTTTATCTTTTCAAGAATGTTATATAAATAGAACCATATAATGTTTGACATTTTGAGATTGGCTTTTTTTTTCAGTCAGTGTAATTCTTTGGAGATTCATCCAAGTTCTTGCTCTTATTTCTAGTTTGTTTCCTTACATTGCCAAATAGTATTCAACTGTATGGGTACATCACAGTTTATTTAAACATTCACTTGTTGAAGAACATTGACATTACATCAAATTTTTGGTTTCACAAATAAGATTGCTGTGAACATTTGTCTACATATTTTTTGTGAATATAAGTTTTCATCACTCTGTAATAAATGCCCTGAAGTGTAGTTTCTAGCTTGTATGGTAACTGCATGTTTGGTTTTATAGGAAACTGCTAAACTGTTTTCCAGAATGGCTGGAGCATTTTCTATTCCTACCAACAATATATGCCGATCTAGTTTCTTCTTATTACTACCAGAATTCGGTATTGTAATTTTTTTTAATTTTAGCCATTTTAATAGACTTGCCATGATATCTCATGATTTTATTTGAATTTCCTTAACAGCTGGTAATGTCGAAGATATTTTCATGTGCTTATTTGACATTCATGTATCCTTTTTAGTAAAATTGCTCTTTTGCCAATTTTATTATTTATTTGTTTGTTTGTTTATTCATTCATTCATTCATTCATTCATTCATTCATTCATTCATGTTTTATACTGAATTTTGAGACTTCTATATATAGTCTCATACTAGTTTTTTCTGGATATGTAGTTTGCAAAATTTTCTTCCAGTTTGTAGCTTGCTTTCATCCTTTCGACAGCCATGTTCCTAAAAGTTTTATATCTTTATTTCTTATATTTAAGGCCATGATAAACTTTGAATTAATTTTGGACTTAGGTTCAAGTTTTTATCCTACACCCATGGATATACAATTGCTTCAGCTTCATTTGTATAATTGTTAAATTATTTTTGCATTTTTGTTAAATGCAAAAATACTTGTATGGCTATATTTTTGTTCCATTTATCTGTGTGTTTATGCCTCCACTAACACCATACTGTAATGATTACGATAGCTGTATAAAAGATCTTCATATGAGGTAGAGGGATCCCATAATTTGTTCTTCTATTTCAGCATTGTTTTAAACACTGTAGGTCTTTTGCCTTTCCATACAAATTTAAATTTGTCTGTATGTACAAGAAACCTTGTGGGAATTTTGATAAGACTTTCATTAAACATATAGATCTGTTTGGGAAGAGAATTGATATCTTTCCTATGTTGATGTTTCCAATCTATGAACAAGTTATATCTCTCCATTTATTTGGATCTTCTTTGATATCTTTCACCAGTGTTGTAGTTTTAAGCATATGCATTCTGTGTTTTTTTATGAATTATACTGTGGCAGCTGTCATATTAGAGTATTTTTTTTTGTTTTTGTTATTCAAGTACAGTTGTCTGCATTTTCCCCTACCACTCCCCCTGACTCCAGCGATCCCCACCTCCCTCCCCTGATCCCACCCCCACTTGGTTTTGTCCATGTGTCCTTTATAGTTCTTCCTGAAAACCCTTCCCACCTCATTATCCCCTTCTACCTCCCCTCTGGTTACTGTCAGTTTGTTCTTAATTTCAATGTCTCTGGTTATATTTTGCTTACTTGTTTGTTTTGTTGATTAGGCACTACTTAAAGGTGAGATCATATGGTATGTTTTAAGTTTATATTTAAGCATTTCATTTTCTTTGGAATGATTGCAAATAGTTGTATGCTTTAAATTTCATTTTCTGCATGTTAATTGTTAGTGTGCACAAATGTGATTGTTGCATGTTGACCTTATATCTCACAACATTGCCAAACTCATTTATTAGTTCTAGGATGATTTTTTTAAATTTGTTGGGATTTTTTTGTATCTTTGGTTAGTAATATACAGATTTTCAGGTGTATTACATTATACTGTGACATCTGCATATGCTATTACATGTTCACCACCTAAAGTCTAGGTTACTTTCATTACCATATATTTGACCATTTTTACCCCTTCATCTTTCTCCTCTGGTAACCACCATATTGTTGTCTGTATCTATGAGCATGTTTTTATTTGTTTTGTTTCTTCATTTGTTGCTTTTTGCTTCATATCCTACATATGAGTGAAATCACATGGTTCTTGCCCTTTTCTGTATGACTTCTTTTACTTAACATAATACTCTTGAGAACCATACTTGTTGAAAATAACATTTTTTTAATGAATAAGTAATGCTCTATGGTATATATGTACTACCTCCTTATGAAATCATCTCTTGATGGGCACTTAGGTTGTTCTCATGTCTTGGCTATCATAAATAGTGCTGCAATGAACATAGGGATACATATATATCTTTACAACTAAGTGTTTTTAATTTTTCTGGGTAAATAAACACCAGATAAGGGATTGCTGAATCATATCGTAGCTCTATTCTTAATTTTTTGAGAAACCTCCATACTGCTTTGCAGAAAAGCTGCATCAATTTACATCTCCAGTAGCAGTGTATAGGATTCCCTTTTCTCCATATCCTCTCCATCGCTTGTTATTGCCTGTCTTTTTGAAGATAGTCATTCTAACTAGTGTGAGGTGATACCTTATTATGGTTTTTATTTGCATGTATTTAATAACTTGTGATCTTGAACACCTTTTAATTGTGTGGTGACCATCTGTTTTCCTTGGAAAAGAGTTCCTCTGCCCACTTTCTAATTCGTTTGTTTTCATTGAGCTGTATGAGTTTTTATTTATGTATTTATGTTATTTATTTTAAATTATATTTTATTGATTATGCTATTATGATTGTCCCATTTCCCCCCCTTTACTCCCCTCCACCCAGCACACCCCCTACCACCCACATTGCCCCCTTTAGTTCACGTCCATGTGTCATAAGTTCTTTAGCTTCTACATTTCCCATACTATTCTTGCTCTCCCTCTATTTTCTACCTACCATCTATGCTACTTATTGTCTGTACCTTTTCCCCCCTCTCTCCTTCTCCCACTCCTCTGTTGCTAACCCTCCATGTGATCTCCATTTCTGTGGTTTTCTTGTTTTGGTTGTTTGCTTAGTTTGTTTCTGTTTTTGTTTTAGGTGTGGTTGTTGATAATTGCGAGTTTTTAAAATATATTTTGGACATTAACCTCTTGTTGGAAGTATAATTTGCAAAAATCTCCTCCCATTCAGTTGGTTGCAATTTTATTTTGTTACTCTTTCTTTCTTTCTTTCTTTCTTTCTTTCTTTCTTTCTTTCTTTCTTTCTTTCTTTCTTTCTTTCTTTCTTCTTTTTCTTTTTCTTTTTTTTGCTTTATAGAGTTTTTTTAGTTGACTATAGTCCTATTCATTTATTTTTTGTTTTTAATTCCCTTGCCTTTGGAATCAGGTTCCAAAAAAACCCCTCTGTGATCAATGCCAGTAAGTTTAGTGTGTACATTTTGTTCTATGTATTTCATTGTTTCCAGTCTACATTTATGTTTTTAAATTGATATTGAGTTCTTTTTGTGTGGTGTAAGATAGTAGTCTTGTTACATTCTTTTGAACATGGCTGTCCAGTTTTCTCAACACCATTTATTGAAGAGACTTTCTACATTGTAAATTCTTGTCTCCTTTGTTGAGATCCTTGTGACTTTCCACATAGACAACATTATAATCCACAAATAGACAGCTTTATTTCTTCCTTTCCAATCCATATGCCTTTTATTAAATATTTTATTTTTAAAGCCAACACTTCCTTGTACCTTAATAATTTTAATACACTTTATTGATTATGATATTAGAGTTGTCCCATTTTCTCCCCTTCACTCCCCTCTACCCTGCATACCCCCTCTCACCAGCATTCCCCCACCTCAGTTCATGTCCATGGGTTGTACATGTAAGTTCTTTAGCTTCTCCATTCCTTATACTATTCTTAATCCCCCCTGTCTGTTTTGTACCTACCATTTATGCTTCTTAGTCCCTGTGCCTTTTCCCCCATTCTCCCCTCTTCCTCCCTGCTGGTAACCCTCTATATGACCTCCATTTCTGTGATTTTGTTCCTGTTCTAGTTGTTTGCTTAGTGTATTTTTGTTTTTGTTTTATTTTTAGGTTCAGTTGTTGACAGTTGTGAGTTTGTTGTCATTTTACTGTTTGTATTTTTTATCTTCTTTTTCTTAGATACGTCCCTTTAACATTTCATATAACAAGGGCTTGGTGATGATGAACTCCTTTAACTTGACCTTATCTGGGAAGCACTTCCATTCTAAATGAAAGCTTTGCTGGATAGAGCAATCTTGGATGTGGGTCCTTGCATTTCATGACTTGGAATACTTTTTTCCAGCCCTTCTTGCCTACAAGGTTTCTTTTGAGAAATCAGCTGATAGTTTTATGGGCACTCCTACAAAGGAATGCTCATAAACTGTCTTCTTTTCTCTTGATGCTTTAAGATTCTCTCCTTATCTTTAATCTTGGGGAATTGAATTATGATGTGCCTTGGTGTGTGCTTCCTTGGGTCCAAATTGTTCAGGGCTCTGAGCTTCCTGGACTTCCTAGAAATCTATTTCCTTTGCTAGGTTGGGGAAGTTTTCCTTCACTTTTTTCAAATAAGTTTTCAATTTCTTGCTTTTCCTCTTCTCCTTCTGGAACCCCTATGATTTGGATGTTGGAACATTTAAGGTTATCCAGCAGGTTCCTAACCCTCTCCTCTTTTTTTTTTTTGGCATTCTTGTTTCTTTATTCTGTTCTGGTTGAAGGTTTGTTTCTTCCTTCTGGTCCAAACTGTTGATTTGAGTCTTGGTTTCCTTCATTTCACTGTTGGTTTCCTTTATTTCACTTTTCATAGCCTTCAACTTTTTCTCTATTTTGTGACCATTCCTCTACCATTTCTGTGAGCATTCTGATTATCAGTGTTCTGAACTCTGCATCTGATAGGTTGACTATCTCTTCATTACTTAGTTCTCTTTTTGGAGTTCTGATGTGTTCTTTCATTCGGGCCATATATTTTTGTGTTGGTGTGCCTTTTATGTAGTAAGAGGTGGAGCCTTAGGTATTTGTCAAGGCTGGTCAATCCATTTCACTACATTGTGGCACTATATATGGGTGAGGGTTCTGAGAGAGAACAATGCTACTTGCTTAGGTCCCAGCCAGTTTTCAGTCATTTCCTTCACTACCTACAAGCAAATTGGGCCCTTCTGGTGATGATTTTCAGGTTGGTGGGCTTGTGTACATTCTGAGACCCTGTGTGTCTCCTCAATGAACTCTCCTGTGAGGCTGGAAGTTTCTCCCACTGCCATAATGCCCACAGGTTTTTAATTAGAGGTTTAGGGGCTTTATTTCCCCATGCTGGGAACCTAGGTTGTGTGGTCTATCTTGCTCCCTAGTTGTTCCTTCTGGTTTACCTGCATGTTAATGTGGGGCTGCTTGGCCTGCCAGCTGCCACCTCACCCAACATGTTCCTCCAGCCACCACCTTGCCATGAGTCCTCTCCTCCCCAGCTGCCTGTCTTTGCCCCTGCTACAGGTCTGGATGAACATTTGTTCTTTAACTTATTGGTTGTTAGACTTGCATACAGTTCTATTTCCTGGCAGTTCTGGTTATTTTTTGTTTTTAAATTTGTTGTTGTTGTTGTTTTGGTTGTGCGATGAGGCAAAGTGTATCTACTTATGCTTCCATCTTGGCTGGAAGTCAGGATTATAGTAGATTTTTAAAACCCTTTTTCCTTTTAGTTTATTAGCCCCACTTTCTGTGAAGATAAGGATAATGAGGTTCAGAAAGGTCAAGCAATGTGCCAAGTGTCATATTGTTGACAGAGTCACAACACAAACCAAGATGTTTGTTTCAAATACTGCTTTCTTTCCACTAAACTTGTCTGCCTCTCACACAAAATCAAGGAATGAGAAAATGTTAATAAATCTGCACATTCATCCTACAAAGAATGACAGAAGAGAGTTGTAGAAGGGAGAGGTTGGGGACAGAACAATACTCAAGGTACCCTTGAGGCCAAAGCCTCTTTATTTACATTTATAGGAGAATCCTGCATCCTCCTCTTCACATGCTAAAATATTTCCATTCAGACAATTCCATCTACCCTTTGGTTTGATGGACTTGGTTTGAAAACAGCATTAAATTCAACTTATGTACAAAGGGCACTTCTGTTTTCCCCTCATTGATCAAAAGATGGTTTTATTCTTGTCTTTTGACACTCAGTCATCAGTCCCACTTAGTTTCTCTGCCTATACCAGGCTTGTCCATTAAATTTCATGAATAATTTACCCTGAAATTATAGAATGGATAGAATTTGAGGGTAGCAGAGCTCTAGGATTTTAAAATTCTAGTTCATTTTGAGGGTGGAGATGATCAGGGAAGTGCTAATAATAGTCAGAATCTGGATTCTTCTTACTGGGTAGTATCCATTCAGAAGAAGTTAGGAGTATGTTCAAAGAGCAGTTCTGGCTGGGCTAGGCCAAGGCATTCCTGTGCTCTCTAGGACAGTGGGAATTAGGCATAGAAAAAATCCTGGATCTACTAGTTACCACTTTTTTAAAAGCAAATATAATACAGGGTTTAAAATAACTACTTGTTCTTTGCCCATCCAATAGAGAGCTTTTTCAGCTTATGGTAAAAGAGACTAAGTTTTACATTTTTCCTACCAGGAAACCTAAAATATAAGGGCTTAAACAATTCTCTGAAACCATCTATTTTTTTACCTTTAGTGTTGCATATGGGAAGACTGAAGAAAAATAAAAGAGAAGTTATTTGTCTAAAATCACAGAATGAGTTAGTCACACAGTCAAGAAAGGTATTTAAAATGTCCTGAAACCTGGTCCAATTTTTTTTTCATTGTATCACAGGCCCACCCTTAATGAATCCAAGTGGAGTAAGTAGGTAATCAAGAAAGTAGAAAACTTTACTCTGTCCATACAATGCTTGCAACTTTACATATATGATCTACTCTTGTTGTTACAACTTATTTTTAGGTGAAATAATAATATCTACTTGAGAGCCATTGTCAGTATTAAATAACTTAATACTTGAAATTCATTAAGCAGAGAGTCTGAATAATGATGTCATTAAAATGGTGTACTGGGAAGTTTCATGTTCTTGTTCCCTCTAACCCCCCTCCCCCGGAAAAATTAAAAAAACAAACCAGAGCTGTCTGAATTAACTTTATAAGGAACTTGAAAAACAGCAAAATGGTTACACTAACCAAACAAACACTCAGTTAAGAAAAAGCCATCTTCAACATAATAGGAAAGTTTAGTGGAGTTTTTACTTGCCCTTTACTCACTCACTCTCTAAAGCAGCAATTCTGGTCTCGAGCAGGTAGCAGCTGGGTTCCAAGTTCCATCTCTGAAAGGAGAGGATACAGACTGAAGTTTCATATGATTTAATCATTTTGGATATAACAAAATGAATAAAGCAAGGTGCTTAACTTTGTTTTGTAAAATTTAGAAAACTAGTTTAAAAGTTCCAATCACTGCTCATAAATGGTACAAGTCAGACTACAAACCCATACATGCTTGGGGCAAGAGATTACAGTTGGAGACATACAATGGACCACTTAACACTTGAAAAAACTAGGATGAAACTCTTTGAGTAATTAGGACATTTAAAAGGAACCATAATAAATGTAAAACATCACATAAAAATGAAAGATGAAAATCATATGATAATATCAATATATGAAGAAAAAGCATTTGATAAAGTCCAGCACCCATGTATGATAAAAACAGTCAGCAAAGTGAGAATAGAGGGAGCATACCTCAACATAATAAAGTCCATGTATGAGAAATCTACTACCAACATCATACTCAATGGAAAAAAAAACTAAAAGTTTTTCCCTTAAGATCAGGAAAAGACAAGGGTGTTTACTTACACCACTCTTATTCAACATAATATTGGAAGTTCTAGCCACAGTGATCAGACAAGAAGAAATAAAAGGCATCCAAATTGGAAAGGAGGAAGTAAAACTCTCATTATTTGCAGATGACATGATAGTGTACATAGAAAACCCCATAGCCTACACCAAAAAACTACTTGACCTAATAAGTGAATTTGGCAAAGTAGTGGAGTACAAAGTTAATATTCAGAAATCAAGGGCATTTTTGTGCACCAATATGAACTATCAGAAATAAAACCAAGAAAAAAATCTTATTTACTATAGCAAACAAACAAATAAAGTATATAAGAATAGATTTAACCCAGGGGGTAAAAGATCTGTACACTGAAAACTATAGAATACTGAAGAAAGAAATTAAGTAAGATACAAGTAAATGGAAGCATGTACCATGCTCATGGATTGGAAGAATTAACATGGTTAAAATTTCCACACTACTCAAAGCAATCTATGGATAAAACACAATTCCTATTAAGATACCAATGGCGTATTTCACAGATCTACAACCAATATTCCAAAAAAATTATATGGAATGAACAAAGACCCCAAATAGTCTCAGCAGTCTTGAGAAAGAAAAAGAAAAGTTAAAGGGATCACAATATTTTGTATCAAACTATACTACAAGGCCACAGTAATCAAAACAGTCTGGTACTGGCATAAGAACAGACACATAGATCAATGGAACAGAATAGAGACCCTGGAAATAAACCCATGTTTCTATGGTCAATTAATATTTGACAATGGGGAATGAGCATACAACGGAGTAAAAATAGTTTCTTCAATAAATGGTGTTGGGAAAACTGGACTGGTACATGCAAAAAATGAAACTAGACCACTAACTTACACCATACACCAGGATAAACTGATAAAATACTTAAGTATGTCGTGATACTATAAGTATCCTAGAAGAAAACATAGGCAGTAAAATTTCAGACATCTCAATATTTTTGCCAATATATCTGCTAGGGTGAGGGAAGTAAAGGCAAGAATTTACAAAAGGTACTACATCAAATTAGAAAGCTTCTACACAGCTAAAGAAAACATCAGCAAAATGAAAAGGGAACCAACTGTATGGGAGGACATATTTACCAATGATACATTGGACAACAGTTTAATCACCAAAATATATAAAGAACTCATATGACTCAACACCAAGAAAACAAATAATCCAATTAAAAAATGGACAAAGGACCTGAATAGACACTTCTCCAAGGAGGACATACAGATGGCTTGTAGACATATGAAAGGATGCTTAACATCATTAGTAATCAGAGAGATGCAAATTAAAACCACAATAAGATATCACCTCACACAAGTCAGCATGGCTATCATTCATAAATTAACAAACAACGTGTCAGCATGATTGTGGAGAACAGGGAACCCTAGTACACTGTTAGTGGGAATGCAGACTGGTGCAGTCACTGTGGAAAGCAGTATGGAATTTCCTCAGAAAACTAAAAATGGAACTGCCTTTTGACCCAGCAATTCCAGTGCTGGCATTATACCCTAATAATCCTAAATCACCAATTCAAAAGAACTTATGCAACCCTATGTTCATAACAGTGTTATTTATAAAAGTCAAGTGCCCATCAGTAAATGAGTGGATTAAAAAACTGTGGTAGGACTTCGGGCCAAGATGGAGGTGTAGGTAGACATACTGTGCCTCCTCGCCCAACAAAAATAAGAACAATAATTTAGAAACAAAATAATGACCAAAGCTGACAGAAAATTGAACTGTAAGGAAGTCAGACAACCAAGGAGATAAAACAGGCACATTCACCCAGACCAGTAAGCAGGGCAGAGTCAGGCGGCTGAGCAGAGATGGGTCGTGGCACAAGAAGCGGAGGCACCAGGCATGAAAAGCACCTCTGGCCTGCAGGTAGCACCTGGTGATTGTGAAGTGGGGCATGGCGTGCAAGGCAGCTGGCCAGGCAGTCCCACTTTTGTGCGCAGATAACGGGGGAGCAAGACAGACTGTGCAATCCAGGGCCCCAGCACCAGGAAATAAAGCCTGAAAACACCCATTGAAAACACCTGTTGGGGGCTGTGGTGCAGGGAGTAACTCCCAGCTGCACAGGAGAGTTCGCTGGAGAGACCCACTGGGTCCTAGAAAGTACATAAATCCACCCACTGGGAATCAGCACCAGAAGGGCCCAGTTTGCTTGGGGGAACAGGTGGAGGGGTCTGGGATCTGACAGAGAGTGGAATGAGAGCCATTCTTTACTCTCAGACCCCACCCCCACATACAGTGTTCCAACCCAGTGACTGGGACGCCCCGCCCTGGTGAACAACTAAGGCTCTGGCCCTCATATGTAACAGGTGCGATGAGACAAAAAAAAATGGCCCTAACAAAACAGATCAAAGCTCCAGAGCTAATACAACTAAGGAACCAAGAGATAGCCAACCCATCAAGATGCACAGTTCAAAGCACTGGCGATCAGGAAGCTCACAGAATGGTTGGTTTTGGTTGCAAATTAGATGAAGAAATGAAGGCTATGATAAGTGAAATGAAGGAAAATGCACAGGGAACAATAGTGATGGGAAGAAAACTGGGACTCAAATCAATGGAGTGGACCAGGAGGAAGAAAGGAACAACCAAACAGAAAAGAATGAAGAAACAAGAATTCAAAAGAAAATGAGCAGAGGTTTAGGAACCTCCAGGACATCTTTAAACATTCCAACATCCGAATTATAGGGGTACCAGAAGGGGAAGAGGAAGAGCAACAAGTGGAAAAGTTATTTGAACAAATAATAAAGGAGAACTTCCCCAATCTGATAAAGGAAATCAACTTCCAGGAAGTCCAGGAAGCTCAGAGAGTCCTAAGGAAGTTGGATCCAAGGAGGAATACACCAAGGCACATCATAGTTACATTAGCCAAGATTAAAATGAAGGAGAGAATCCTAGAAGCAGCAAGAAATAAAGAGACAATAACCTACAAAGGAGTTCCCATCAGACTGTTAGCTGGTTTTTTAAAAGAGACCCTTCAGGCAAAGAAGGGGCTGGAAAAAAGTATTCCAAGTCATGAAAGGGGAGGACCTACATCCAAGACTGCTCTATCCAGCAAAGTTTTCATTTAGAATGGAAGGGCAGATAAAGCGCTTCTCAGATAAGGTCAAGTTCAAGGAGTTCATCACCACCAAGCCCTTATTATATGAAATATTAAAGGGCCTTATCTAAGACAAAGAAGATAAAAAACAGGTATAATAAAATGACAGCAAACTCACAATTATTAACAACCACACCTAAAACAAAAACAGAAATAAACTAAGCAAACAACCAAAACAAGAATAGAACCACAGAAATGGAGATCACATGGAGGGTTAGGAACAGGGGCGTGGGAGGAGGAGAGAGGGGGAAAAGGTATAGAGAATAAGTAGCATAGATGGTGGGGAGAAAATATGGGGAGAGCAAGGATAGTATGGGAAATGCAGAAGCTAAAGAACCAATGACACATGGATATGAACTAAAGGGGGCAATGTGGGTGGGAGAGGGTATGCAGGGTGGAGGGGAATGAAGGGGGGAAATGGGACAATTGTAATAGCATAATCAATAAAATATACTTTAAAAAACTGTGGTACATGTACATAATGGAATACTATGCAGCAGAAAGAAAGAAGGAAGAATTTCTACCCTTTGCAACAGCATGGTTGGAACTGCAGACTATTATGCTAAGTGAATAAGCCAGCCAGTGAAAGACCAATGCCATATGACCTCACTTCTAAGAGAAATCTAATGAACAAGATAAATTTATGAGAAAAACAGAACCACATACATGGAAACAGGTAACATAATGACAGCTGCTAGAGGAAAGGGGTAGTGGTGGAAATAAGGGCAAGGGATTAAAAAACATGTATGATTGACCCATGTACATGGACATTGGTATAGGGATGGACTATGGGAGCAGTGGGTGGGCAACTGTATTAGAATAAACAAGAATAAAAAATAAATTGAACTTTATTAAATTTAAAAACTTCTGTGCATTAAAAGTCACTATCAAGAGTGAAAATTTACCTATAGAATAGAAAAGGTATTTAAACATCATATACCTGAGTAGGGATCAGTAACTAGAATATATAAAGAACTCTATAATTCTACAATAAAGAAAAAAACAACCCAACTTATAAATGGGAAAGATGCTTTGAATTAACATTTCTCCAAAAGAGATTTACAAATGGCGAAAAATTCATGAAAAGATGTTTAACATTACTAGTCAAATGTAGAAAAACTGGAACCCTGGTGAATTTCTAGTTTGAATGTATAATGGTTGCAGCCAGTATGAAAAACAGTATATGGCAGCTTCTTAAAAAGTTAAACATAGATCTATGGTGTAACCCAAGATTTCTGTTTCAACTTTTACATCCAAAAGTATTGAGTCTGTCTGTAAATAGGAAGCAGGATGGGTTGGGCAAAAAAGAAAAAGGAGTCACAGACATGTACAACAGTGTGGTGATTGTTGGGAGGAAGGGGTAAAAAGGGACTAAATGGTAATGGAAAAAATACAATAATTTTTTTAAGTATTGAAAATAAGGACTGACCTATACTGCTGCACAACAATGCTCATAGCAGAGTTATTCACAATAGCCAACAATGTGGAAAGCTCCAAATGTCCATCAGCAGAAAAATGGATAAACAAAATATGGTGTATATGTACATACACCAATAGAATATTATTAAGCATCAAAAAGGAAATTCTGACACATGCTACACAAGTGAATGAACCTCAAGGATATTATTCTAAATGAAAGAAGCCAGTTTCAAAGGGACAAATGATATCTGATTCCACCTATGTGTGGTGCCTCAAGTAGTCAGATTTATAAAGACAATAAGTAGAATGGTGGTTGCCAGGAACTGAGGGGAGGGGAGAATGAGGAGTTATTTTTCAATGGGTGCAGAGTTTTGGGGGGATGATTGATTTTTTTCTTGAGATCAATGGTGGTAATGCTTGCACAACAGTATGAATGTACTTAATACCATTGAACTGTACACCTTAAAGTGGTTAAAATGGTAAATTTTTTACATATATTTATCACAATAAAAAACAATGTGAAGAGTACTTTTTATGGAATGTTGCCATTTGAGTGAAAAAGAGTAACTTAAAAATGTTTTTAATGAATAACTTAAAACCTCAAAAATATAAAAATTACACAAATATTTAAAAAGAAGAAGCAAAAATTATAAGTAGGTTTAGCAAAACTACAGGAAATTGCTAAACTCACTTATTAATTCCAGTAGGTATTTCATAGATTTCATCAGGTTTTTTTATTTTTATTTTTTTGGGTAAATCTTTTTTTTAAGATTTTATTTATTTAATTTTAGAGAAGGAAGGGAGGAAGAAAGAGAGGAAGAGAAACATCAATGTGTGGTTGCCTCATGTGTGTCCCCTACTAGGACCTGACCCACAACCCAGGCATGTGCCCTGACTTGAGAATCAAACCCGTGACCCTTTGGTTCACAGGCTGGCATGCAGTTCACTGAGCCATACCAGCCAGAGCTCATCAGGGTTTTTTTTAATATAAATGATCATATTGTCTGAGAATAAAGACACGTTTACTCCTTCCTTTAAAAAAATTACAAGCAATTCCTCACAAAGGAATAGTCACTCAAAATTTAAGTATATATAATTCTGGAATGTTTAAATGCACATACACACATATGCAAGCTTATACCATGCTCACAGAATTATAAGTTGGTCTTTATCATTTATCTGACATTAACATTTTCCATGTCAATATGTAAAAAGTCATACTATGATTTTAATGTCAGCATAATATTCCATTGAATGGATATGGCATATTTATTAACCCCCTTCCCTACATTTTAATAATAGATTCATTGAGATACAGTAAAAATTTAGTCTTTTAAAGTGTAAAATTTTGTGGTTTTGACTATGTTTACAGAGTTGTGCAAACATAGCCACAATCAACTTTAGAAAATATTCTTGAGTCCTAAAAGAGACCCTATACTCATTAGCAATCACTTTCTATTTCCAAATAACCACCCCCTACACTAGGTGACCAGTAAGCTATTTTCTGTCTCTATACATCAGCCCATTCTGGATAATTTATATACATAGAATAATAAGTATGTGTTTTTTGTAGCTAAGTTCTTTTGCTTAGCATATTTCCAAAATACATGCAGTTTGTATCAGGTATCAGCACTTTCTTTTAATGGCTGAATAATATTCTATTATTTATTTTTATCCTTTCATCATTGAAGAACATTTGAGTTGCCTCAACTTTCTATTTTAAATAATCCTGCTATGAACATTCATGTATAAGTTTTCTTGTGGGAATATATTTTTAATTATCTTGAGTATATATAAGAAGTGAGATTGTTGGGTCATATGGTAACTTTGTGTTTAACTATTTGGGAACTGCCAACCAAACATTTTTCCAAAGTGGACAAAAATATCTCAAATCATTAGCCGTTAGAAAAATGGACATTAAACCTACCACAAGATACTTCATATTCATTAGGATGGCCATAATGAAAAAGGCAGATAATAACAAGTGTTGGTGAGATTGGAGAGAAATAGAAATCCTCATATGTTTCTGGTAAATATGTAAAACCTTCCATCCCGAGACTTTGTGTTTTATAGCTAAAAACAGTGAACCTACATGCTGGGAAATGAATGTGTGTTTAGCCTGAGGCAGGTTGTGGAGGTGGGTGCGCCAGGTGCTGAGAGGCTCTGGCAACAAAGTTGGTTAAAAGGCAGATAACATCAAGGACGTCTCGCTCCAGAGACAGAGCACAGAGTACTTGTGTACATTCCCAGAGTGGTACTATTATTGCAGTTGATGAACTTACATTGACACATTATTGCCCCAAGTTCATATTTGACATTAGGAATTACTCTTGAGATTGTACATTTTATTGGTTTAGACAATTGTATCATGACATATATCAACTACTGTAGTATTATGCAGAGTAGTTTCATTTATCTAGAATTCTCTGTGTTCCACCTATATTTTTTAAAATATAAAACATTTATTTTTTATGCTATTTCACTATTAAATGTCTTTAGAAATTAAATAAATCATATGAATGTTTAAAATATTTTTTTACTGTTGTTCAGTTACAGTTGCCTCCATTTTTCTCCCACCCCTCTCTCCTGCCTCACCAACACCCCCCCACTTTCAATCCTAAGCCCCATTTGTTTTTGTCCATGTGCCCTTCATACATGTTCCTTGACTTGACCCTTCCCCTAGTTGCTCCCATAATTTCTCACCCCAGCCCCTCTGGTTACTGTCAATTTGTTACTGGTTATATTTTGCTTGCTTGTTTGTTTTGTTGATTAGGTTTCACTTATAGGTGAGGTCATATGGTATTTGTCTTTCACCGCCTGGCTTATTTCACTTAGCATAATGCTTTTCAGTTCTATCCATGTTGTCTTGAAGGGTAGGAGTATTTATGCCCCTAACTTCTGACAACCACTGGTTTTTTACTGTCACCACAATTTTGCCTCTTCCAAATGTCATATAGTTGCAATCATACAGAATGTAGCCTTTTCTTTTTTATTTATTTTTATTTATAATTGTAGTAGACATTCAATATTATATTAGCCTCTGGTGTACAGCATAGTGGTTATACATTTATATAATTTATGAAGTGTTCCCCCTGATAAGTCTAGTACCCCTGGCACCACACGTAATTAATTGAGTATTTATAAGTCTGCATTGGAGTAATGTTTGTTAACATGCTTTGCCGTTTTTAAAGTTAGGTTTTTACCTTTTAATTATGAGACATAATACTACCTGACATATTCTAAATGTGTTTTATATCCAATATATTATTTGTTACATATTATACCATTTTGTGAAGCCTTTTTATTTTTTTATGTGTCTTTTGAAACAATGTTTTTTCTCCTCACATTCTGATGGTTCTAGTTTAACTGTTTCTTTTTAGTTGTTTGAAATTTTGATGTCATAGCCAAGAAACCATTGCCTAGTCTTACGTCACATATAATTATGTTGCCTTCTAAAAGTATTATATTCTTATGCTAATCCAGGTATTTGATGCATTTTTATTTATTTTGTATATGGGATGAGGTAAGGTTCAACTTCATTTTTTTACCCATGTTTACCCACTTGTCATAACCCTATTTGTTAAAAAATGATTTGCCCCATTTAATTTTGTTCACACAATCATGGAGAATCAGTTGATTGTAAATGTTAGAATTCATTTCTGGCCTCAATTCTATTCCATTATTCTAGTTCAGGGTTGCCAAACTCATTTTCACTAGGGGCCACATCAGGCTCGCAGTTGCCTTCAAAGTGCCAAATGTAATTTCAACTCCTTAACAGTTAAGGAGTAGTTACATTTATACAGTCTTAAAATTATTTCCACCCTTTCAAGGCAACCATGAGGCTGATGTGGCCCCTGGTGAAAATGAGTTCGACACCGCTGCCATCAGGTGATTTCTCAAAAGAAACCTTACAGGCAAGAAGGGACTGGAAAGAAGCATGCAAAGTCATGAAAGGTGAAGACCCATGTCTAAGATTGCTCTATCCAGCAAAGCTATCATTTAGAATACAAGGACAGATAAAGCACTTCTCAGATAAGATCAAGTTCAAGGTGTTCATCATCACCAAGCCCTTATTATATGAAATGTTAAAGGGCCTTATCTAAGAAAGAGAAGATAAAAAATATGAACAGTAAAATGACAGCAAACTCACAACTATCAACAACTAAACCTAAAAATAAAACTAAGCAAACAACTAGAATAGGAACAGAATCACAGAAATGGAGATCACATGGAGGTTATCAGCGGGGAGGAGGAGGGAGTGAATGGGGAAATAGGTCCAAGGAATACGAAGCATGATTGGTAGGTACAAAATAGACAGGGGGAAGTTAAGCATAGTATGGGAAATGGAGAAGCTGAACAACTTATATGTATGACCCATGGACACGAACTAAGAGGGGGATGTGGGTGGAAGAGGGGGTGCAAGGTGGAGAGGATAAAGGGGGGAATGAGACAACTAATAGCATAATCAATAAAATATATTAAAAAATAAGAACAATAATAAAGTGAATAAAAAATAAAGGAAGCCATCAATTCTCTTTTTATTTTGTTCCCAGGTGTATAACCCAAGCCCTGCTGTTACATTATGCATAACCTCCTTTCCTAGTTCTTGCCCATAAAAGTATGTCCACCTCTTTACAGGTCCATGTCCCCAAATCTCTCACTAAGAAGGGGATTTTAACTACTATTGACTAGTCTATTTTGACAGATGGGAAATCCTTATTATTTTGTTGGATAAGCATTAAGATGTGCCTCTTTAAAAAAATATTTTATCGTTGTTCAATTACATTTACCTGCCACCACTCCTTCCACCCCAGACATCCCCAGCTCCCTCCCTTGCTTCCACCTCACCCTTGGTTTTGTCCATGTGTCCTTTATAGTTGTTCCTGAAAACCTTCACCCCTTCTCCCCATTAACCCTCTCCTCTCCCCTCTGGTTACTGTCAAATTGTTCTGAATTTCAATGTTTCTGGTTATAATTTGCTTGCTTGTTCGTTTTGTTGATTAGGTTCCAGTTAAAGGTGAGATCATACAGTATTTGTCCTTCACCGCCTGGCTTATTTCACTTAGCACAATGCTCTCCAGTTCCATCCATGCTGTAGCAAAGGGTAGGAGCTCCTTCTTTCTTTCTGCTGTGTAGTATTCCATTGTGTAAATGTACTATATATTTTTTTATCCATTCATTTAATTGATGGACACTTGGGTTGCTTCTAGCACTTTGCTATTGTAAATAGCATTGCTTAGGTTCCTTCTAGAACTTGGCTATTATAAATAGCATTGCTATGCTATGAAAATAGGGATGCATAAGTTCTTTTAAATTGGTGTTTTGGGATTCTTTTTTACAAGACTTTATTTATTTATTTCTAGAGAGAGGGAAAGTGAGGGGGAAAGGGAGACAAACATCAATGTGTGGTTGCCTCTCACGTGCCCCCCACTGGGGACCTGGCCCACAACCCAGGCATGTACCCTGACCAGGAATCAAGGTAGCAACCCTTTGATTAGCAGGCCAGAATTCAATTCACTGAACCACAAGAGGCAGGATGTTTTCCAGGATTCTTAAAGTATATTCCCAGCAGCAAAATTGGTGAGTCAAAAGGCAGTTCCATTTTTAGTTTTCTGAGGAAATTCCATAACAGTGGCTGCACCATTCTGCATTGCTACCTACAGTCCACTAGGGTTACCTTTTATCCACATCCTTGCAAACACTTGTTAGTTGATTTATTAATGATAACGATTCTGACAAGTTTACGTTGATAACTCATTGTGGTTTTCATTTGCATCTCTCTGATGACTAGTGATGTTGATCATTTTATTCAAATGTCTCTTGGCCATCTCTATATACTCCTTAGAGAAGTGTCTATTTAGGTCCTTTGCCCACTTTTTATTTGGATTGTTTGTCTTCCTTAATGTGGAGTCATGTGAGTTCTTTATATATTTTGGAGATTAAACCCTTGTCCGATGTATCATTAACAATTATGTTCTCCCATAGAGTCTGTTCCCTTTTCCCATTTTGATAATGATTTCTTTAGCCTTGGAGCTTTTTTTTTTTATTGGATGTAGTCCAACTTGTTTACTTCCCATACCCTAGGAGATATATTGGCAAAAATATTGCTATGTGAGATACCTGAAATTTAACTGCCTATATTTCTGATATAACTTTTATGGTGTCACAACTTATATTTAAGTCTTTTATCCATTTTGAGTTTATTCTGGTGTATGGTATAAGTTAGTGGTCTAGTTTCATTTTTTTTGCATGCACCAGTCCAGTTCTCACACACCATTTATTGAAAAGACTATTTTTACTCCATCCTATGCTCATGCCCCCTCTGTCAATATTAATTGACCGTAGAAACATGGGTTTATTTCCAGGTTCTCTATTCTGTTCCATTGATCTATGTGTCTGTTCTTATGCCAGTACCAGACTGTTTTGATTACAGTGGCCTTGTAGTAAAGTTTTATATTAGGTATTGTGATCCCTCCATCCTTTTTCTTCTTTCTCACAATATCCCTGAGGCTTTTTGGGGTACTTTCTGGTTCCATATAAATTTTTTAAATATTTGTTTTAGATCTGTGAAATATGCATTGGTATTTTAAAAGAAATTGTGTTGAATCTATAGATTGGTTTGGGTAGTATTGACATTTTAATGATGTTAGTTTTTCCAATACATGAGCATGATATAGCTTCTTTTTATTTAATTTATTTTTTAGTTTAATTGTTGTTCAAGTACAGTTTTCTTCCTTTTCCCTTCTTTTTATTTGTATCTTCCTCAATTTCTTTCATTGGTGTTCAATTTCTTACTCTCTTCTTCTGGCAACCCTATGATGTGAATGTTGGTATGCTTGAAGTTGTCCTAGAGGCTCCTTAAACTATCCTCATTTTGTTTTCTTTTTGCTATTCTGATTGCGTGGTTTTTTGCTTTCTTCCATTCCAAATTGATGGTTTGGTTCTCAGCTTCATCTACCGTGCTTTTGATTCCTGCTAAATCATTCTACATTTTAGTTCATGAATCCTTCATTTCTGACTGGTCTTTTTTATGCTGTTGAGGTTCTCACTGAGATTATTGACCATCCTTAAAACCAGTGTTTTGAACTCTATATCTACTAGATTGCTTGCCTCCATTTTGCTTAGTTGCTTTTCCAGAGTTTTGTCCTATTCTTTTGTCTGGGAAATGTTTTTATTCTCCTCATTTTGGCAGCCTCCTTGTGTTTGTATGTATTTTATAGAGCTGCTACATCTCCCAGACTTGGTAGAGTAAGCAGCAAGAGAAAAGCAGTTAGTTACCTACAGGAAAGCTCCCACAAGACAGTCAGCTCACTTCTGAACAGAAACTCTGAAGGCCAGAAAAGATTGGTAAAAAATATTCAAAGTGATGAAAAGCAAGACCTACAACCAAGATTGCTCTATCCAGCAAAGCTATCATTTAGAATCAAAGGACAGATAAAGATCTTGCCAGACAATAAAAAGCTAAAGTTCATCACCACCAAACCAGAATTAGCCCTGGCTGGTGTGGCTCAATGGATTGATTGAGTGCTGGCCTGTGAACCAAAGGGTGCTGGATCAATTTCCAGTCAGAGTATATGTATGAGTTGTGGGCCAGATCCCCAGTGGGGCGTGCACAAAAGGCAAGTACACATTGATGTTTCTCTCCCTCTCTTTCTCCCTCCCTTCTTCTCTCTAAAAATAAACAAATAAAATATTTTAAAAGTATATTTAAAAACCAGAGTTATATGAAATGTTAACGAGTTTTCTTTAAGGAAAAAAAGATAATACAAACAACAGAAGTCCAGTAAATACATATGTACTAACAGTTGAATAAAAAAACAAATTAAATGAACAAGGCAAACAGAAACAGACCCATAGATACGTAGAATGTTTGGACAGTTAGCAAATGAGAAGAGTTTGGAAGGATGAGTGAAAGGGATGAAGGGATTATGAGGTACAAATTTGTTGTTACAGAATAATTATGGAGATATAAAGCACAGCATAGGGAATATAGTCAATAATATTCTAATAACTAAGTATCATGTCAGATGAGTGTTAGATTTATCAGAGTGGTCCCTTAGTAAGTTATGAAATATGTAATCACCATAGTGTACACCTGAAACTAATATAACAATGTATGTCAACCTTAAATGAAAATAAAAAAGAAAACTACAAGTCATCCATGATGAGCATAGATGCAATTATTCTTAACAAAATATTAGCAAACGAAGTCCACCAATACATTTAAAGAGTAATACAACATGATCAAGTGGGATTTATTCTAGAAATGCAAGGAAGTTCAACATACACTAGTCAGTCATCATAGTACACTACATTAACAAAATGAAAAATAAAAATTATGTAATCATCTCAATAGATGCAAGCATTTCTAAAACTTCAACATCAATTAATAATAAAAACTCTCAAAAAGTGGAATTAGATGTAAAGTACCTCAACATAATAAAAGCTATATAGGACAAGCCCACAGCAAACATACCAGCCAACAGTGACAAATGGAACATTTTTCCCTTAAATTCAAGAACAAGACAAAAATGTTCACTTTTGCCATTTTTATTCAACCTAGTCTTGGAAATCTTAGCCAGAGAACTCAGCAGAAAGGAGTTATAAAAAACATCCAGACTGCAAAGAAAAACATAAAATTATCACTATTTGCATATTAGTAGATTGATGTATTGACAACCCTTAGAGTCTACCAAAAGTTGAAATAATAAACATATCCTATAAAGTTGCAGGATATAAAAATAAATATACTTCTTACTGCAAACCATTTAAAGGACACATGGACAATAACAAGGTGGGTGTAGAAACAGAAAGGAGGTGGGGAGGGCTGGGGGTGGGCTGGGATGGGGGTAAAAGGCAAAAAACTGTACTTGAACAACAATAAAAATAAAAATAAAAAATGAATATAAATATAAACTATCAGTTGCATTTTTATACAATAAACACAAACTATCAGAATTAGAAATTAAGAAAAGTATCCCAATTATAAATGCATCAGAAAATAAAATACTTAAGGGTAAACTTTTTGAAAAGGTGAAAGATCTGTATACTGAAATTTAAGAAGATATAAATAAATGATAAGATATTTCATGCTCATGGATCAGAAGAATTAATATTATAAAAATGTCCATATTTTCCAAAGCAATGCACAGTTTCAGTGCAATTCCTACCAAAATTCAAATGGCACTTTTCTTTAAAAAAATCTATTTTTTTTGTCTTTTTGTCTTTTATTCTTTTTCAAGTACAGTTGTCTCCATTTTTCCACCACCAGTCCCCCCACCCCATCCATCCCCACCTCCCACCCTTTTGGCTTTGTCCATGTGTCCTTTAAAATGTTACTTGACCACCCTTCCCATTTTTGCCCCTGTTATCTCCTCCTGCCTTCCTTTTGGTTATTGTCAGTCTGTTCTTTATTTCAACTTATATACAGGACCCATGAAGAAAGACAGAGGGAGGGAGGATTGAATGTGGGAAAGTGTGGGTGGGCAGGGAAGGGGTGAGCAATGGGGAAAAAGGTGGGACAACTGTAACTGATCAATAATAAATAAAAAAGGAAAATATAAAGTTTAAAACAACAGCAAAACAAAGTTTCTCAATAAAAAGAGACTATGTGGTACTGACATAAACATAGACTAGATCAGGGGTGTCAAACTCAATTTTACTGGGGGCCACATCAGCCTTGTGGTTGCCTTCAAAGGGCCAAAATAATTTTAGGACTGTATAAATGTAACTACTCCTTAACTGTTAAGGAGTTGAAATTACATTCTGTCCTTTGAATATAACTGAGAGGCTGATGTGGCCCCTGGTGAAAATGAGTCTGACACCTCTAGTCTAATGGGAACTCCTTTGTAGGTAACTGTATCCTTTTCTCTTCCTGCTTTTAAGATTATCTCCTGATCTTTAATCTTTGAGAGTGTAATTATGATGTACCTTGGTGTGTGCTTCTTTGAATCCAACTTCTTTGGGACTCTCTGAGCTTCCTGGGCTTCTTGGAAGTCTATTTCTTTTGCCATATTGGGAAAGTTCTACTTCATTATGTTTTCAAATAAGTTTTCAATTTCATGCTTTTCCTCTTCTCCTTTGGGCACCCCTATGATTTGGATGTTGGAACATTTTAAAGTTGCCCTGGAGGTTCCTAAGCCTCTCCTTATTTTTTTGAATTCCTTTTTCTTCATTCTGTTCTGGTTGACTGTTGATTCCTTTCTTCTGCTCCAAACCATTGATTTGAGTCTGATTTCCTTCCCATCACTGTTGGTTCCCTATACATTTTCCTTTATTTCACTTTTCATATACTTCACTTTTCCTCTATTTTGTGACCATACTCAGCCATTTCTGTGAGCATCCCAATTACCAGTGTTTTGAACTTTGCATCTGATAAGTTGGCTATCTCTTCATTGCTTAGTTATTTTTTTCTGGAGCTTTGATCTGTTCTTTCATTTGGGCCATTTTTTTGGTCTCCATGTGCCTGTTAAGTAGTAAGGGGTGGAGCCTTAGCTATTGGCCAGGGCAAGGCAATCTCTGTCATTTCTTTGTGGCACTGTATGTGAGGGAGGGATTTGAGAGGGAACAATGCTGCCTCCAAAGCTCTCGGCTGGCTTTCAGTCACTTCCTTTGCTACCCACAAGCAAATTGGGCCCTTTTGTTTCTGGTTGTTGGGTGGGTGGGCTTGTGTACATTCTAGGACCCTGTGGGTCTCTCCAGTGAGCTCTCCTGTGAGGCTGACAGTTACTCCCACCACCACCACCCCATAGGTTTCTTCAGTCAGAGTTTTTGAGGCTTTATTTCCCCATGCTGCAACCCCAGGTTGCGCACTCTGTCTTGCGCCCCAGTTTTTTTGTAGATTATTTTTTTATTTTTTTATTTTAATTGTTATTCAAGTACAGTTTTCTGTCTTTTACTCCCATCCCAGTCCACCCCCACAGTGCTCCCCACCTCCCTCCCATTTCCACCCCCCTTAGTTTTTGTCCATGTGTCCTTTATACTTGCTCCTATAATCCCCTCCCTTTTTCCCTGAAATTCCCTCCCCTCTCCCCTGTGGATACTGTCATCCCATTTTCTATTTCAATGTCTTTGGTTATATTTTGCTTGCTTGTTTGTTTTGTTGCTTAGGTTCCTGTTAAATGTGAGATCATATGGTATTTGTCTTTTACCGTCTGGCTTATTTCACTTAGCATAATGCTAAGTGATGACGACATGATTTTTTCCTGATTTATCCACATGCCAATGCAGGACTGTTTGGTCCACTAGGTGCCACCTCATCTGCTGTGGTCTTCCAGCTACTGCCTTGCTGCACATCTTCTCTACCCCAGCTGCTGTCTCTGCCCCTCCTACAGCGCTGGATAAATGTTTCTTCTTTATCTGCTTGGTTGTTGGACTTCCATACAGTTTGATTTTCTGTCAGTTCTGGTTGTTTTTAAATTTGTTTTTGTGCTTTTGGTTGTGTGAGGAAGCAAAGTGTATCTACCTATTCCTCCATCTTGGCTAGAAACCCCCCAGAACACAAAATTAATATTCAGAGATTGGCAGCATTTTTATATACCAATAATGTACTATCACAAAGAAAAATTTAAAACTTCATTTACTGTTGCAATAACAAAAATATAAGGGACTCAGGAATAAATTTAACCAAAGAGGTAAAACACATGTACTGGAGAAATTACAAGACACTGAAGAAATAAATTGAGGAAGATACAAATTGAAAGCATATACTGCGTTCATTGGTAGGAAAGTTAACATATTAAAATGTCTGTGGTACCCAAAGAGTCTATGAATTCAATGCAATTACTATTAAAATACCAATGGCATATCTCAAAGATCTAGAACAAATATACAAAAAATTTATATAGAATGACAAAGTCCATGTACAGCTTCAGCAATCTTGAGAAAAAATAACAAATGTAGAGGTACCATCTACTGATGTTAAATTATGCTACAAAGCCATAGTAATCAAAACAGGATGGTATTGGCACAAGAACAGTTATATAAATCAATGGAAGATAACAGATAGCCCATAAATAAACCCATGCTTTTATGGTCAATTAATACTTGACATAGGGCTCTGGCTGGCGTAGCTCAGTGGGTTGAGCATGGGCCTGTGAACCAAACAATGATGGTTTGACTCCCAGTCAGGGCACATGCCTGGGTTGCAGGCCAGTTCGCAGCGGGGGACGCATGAAGGCAACCATATTCTCTCCCTCTCTCCTTCCCTTCCCCTCTAAAGATAAATAAATAAAATCTAAAAACAAACACTTGACATAGGAATAAAGCCTATACAATGGAGTAAAAACAATCTCCTCAATAAATACTGTTGGAAAAATTGGGTGGGTAAATGCAAAAATATGAAACTAGATCATCAACCTATACAATATGCAACAGTGTGGTGATTGTGAAGCTTAGAGGGGTGGGTGTAGGCAAAGGAAGGTATGGGGGAATAAATTGTGATAGAAAATAATAAAATAAGTTAAAAATTAAAAAAAGAATAAAGTAAAAACATTCTAAAGACTTAAATGTAAGTCACAAAACTATGAAAATTCTAGAAGAAAACATAGGCAGTAAAGTTTCAGACATTACTCTTGGCAATATTTTTGCCAATATATCTCCTTGGCAAGGGAAACAAAAAAAAAAAAAAACAATAATGGGGCTACATCAAACTAAAAAGCTTCTGCATAGCAAGAGAAACTGCAAACAGAATGAAAAGAGAACCCACTGCATGGGAGAACATATTCATCAATGATACATCTGAAAAGGGTTTAATTTCCAAAATATATAAATAACTTATACATTTTAACCCTAATAAGACAAAATGACACAATAAAGAAATGGGAAAAATACCTGAATAGACACTTCTCCAAGGAGGACATACAGATGGCCAAGAGTCATATGTAAAAATCCTCAATATCACTAATTATCAAAGAGATGCAGTGTAAAAGCACAGTGAATTATCACCTCATACCTGCCAGAACAGCTATCATAAAAAAATCAACAAAAACAAGTGCTGAGGATACCCGAAGGAGATTGCACACTGAATCTCACAGGCATTCTACCACAGAAGTTCACACCATAAACCCTGGGAGCCAGAACAAATCCATTTAAGAAGCTGAAGCTAACAAGAAGAGTCTCACAAACAATAGGGAGACAAAGAAACAATCCCCAAATGAAAGGAAAGGAGGAAGCCTCAGAAGAATGCTAAATGAAATGGAGGCAAGTCAGCTATCAGATATTGAATTCAAAGAACTGGTTATCAGGAAGTTCCATGAAATCACAATAAACTACCATAAACTATGGGAGAACTGCAATGAACTCACTGCAAACTATATCAACATGAAAAAGGAAATAGAAAACATAAACAAGGGCCAAGAGGAAATGAAGAATACAATTACTGAACTGAAGAACACAGTGGAAGGCATCAAAAACAGGATTGATGAAGCAGAAGATCAGATCAGTGAGTTGGAGGACAAAGTAGAAAAAAACACCCAGAAGGAGAAAGAAAAGGAAAAAAGGCTCAGAAAGAATGAAGAAGGATTAAGAAAAATGCAAGAAAATATGAAATGTAATAATATCCATATAACAGGGATATCAGAAGGAGAATAAGAGCAAGGGATAGAAAATCTATTTGAAAAAGTAATGATGGAAAACTTCCCTAACTTGTCAAGAGAAAAAGTCACACAAATCCAGGAAACACAGAGTCCCAATCAAGAGGAACCCAAAGAGGCCCACTTCAAGGCACATCATACTCAAAATGGCAAAATTCCAAGACAAAGAGAGAATCTTAAAGGCAGCAAGGGAGAAGAGGGAAGTAACATGCAAGGGAGCCCCAATAAGGTTAGCTGCTGACTTCTCAATGGAACACTCCAAGCCAGAAGAGAATGGCAAGAAATATTCCAAGTAATGAGAACCAGAGGCCTGCAACCTAGGCTTCGTTACCCAGCAAGGCTCTCAATCAAGATAGAAGGCCAGATAAAGAGCTTCCAAGACAAAATAAGTCTAAAAGAATACACATCCACCAATCCAGTGCTGCAAGAAATGCTAAAGGGACTGGTCTAAGGAACAGAAGAAAAAGAAAAGACAAAGAGGAACGTAGGTAAAAAATGACAATGAATAGCTACCTATCAATAATAACCTTAAATATAAATGGACTAAATGCTCCAATTAAAAGACACAGAATAGCTGAATGGATAAGAAAGCATGACCCACACATATGCTGCCTACAAGAGACCCACCTGAGGACAAAAGACATTCACAGACTGAAAGTGAAGGGCTGGAAACAAATTTTCCAAGCAAATGGACAGGGAAAAAAGATGGGGTAGCAATAGTCATATCAGACAAAATAGACTTCAA